>VZRO01006318.1:119565-207111 GCA_013397915.1 Daphoenositta chrysoptera
CTGCGCCGCCATCGCCGGGACGCTGACGGCCGAGCAGCTGGAGCGGGAGCTGCACTACCGGCCCGCCGCGGGCAGCTAGCGCCCGGCGCGGCGGGACTGCGCTCCGCCGGGCCGGGCAGCCGCCGCCCCGGGGAGGGCCGGGACTCGGGGAGGAAACGGGGTCTGTTCCCTTGCGAAACGCCGCGTGAGCCTTACTGCCGCCCCGTGTCCCCCGGCGCCGGTCGGTCCCGAATAAAGCCGTCGCCAAGCCTGCGCTCTGGTCTCGTTTCCTGGGGCCGGGCAGATGTTTCGGCCGCTGGGGAGCGGCCCGAGAGGCACGGCCTTGGCACAGCTGCGGCCGCCAGCGTGTCAGCCCGAGCTCCCGAGAGCTGTGGCACAGGTGAGAGAGAGAACGGCTGGTGCTTGACGACACCTGCAGTGGAAGGGCCCTCTGCTGCTCTCCCCTGCACTGGCTGGAACCCTCGTTCTGAAGAAAAGACATGAAGCAGTAGCCATACACATAAAATACACTGCTGCTTTGGTTTGCAGTGGTGTCTTTCATCTAACCCAAACGTCTGATTATAATTCCCTGTTTGCTTCATATTACAGGTTTCACAATTTTTAAGCCAAAAAGACTTTATTCGTGGCAGGTGTGTTTGGATGATCTGCTGCTGTTTTTAATAGGTAGATCATTGCATTGAGCCCAGCAAAGTAGTAGTCACCACTGCTCAAAGGATGTAAAAAACACATGGATGTGGCACTTGAGAACATATTTTAGTGTTGAACGTGGTGGTGGTGCTACACAGACAGTTGGACCTGATGATCTTAAAGGTCTTTTCACACCGTAACAATTTTATGATTCTATGAAATCATTAAGTCATCATTTTGAAGAGCAGCTGCTAGAACTTGTGTCTCTGAGGACAGAGTTGAGAAGAAAAGTCCCAAATTTGTCTTTCAAATCCTGTTCCATTATGGCTTTTCTAATTTAACAGTTAAAACACATTGTTAAGGCTTTACTCACCACAAATTTCATCATTTGTTGTAGAAACAAAAGAAAGTGGTGCTTCAAATTTAACTGGACTAGTAAGAGAGTAATAGATTAAAGCACATGTAATATGTTAACACTGCTAAGGATCTCTCAGTAGCTCCCAACATCACCCAGAGTGTCTATCTTGGGCTGCTGTATAAATTCCAAATCCTGCTATTTAAAGGCAAACAATTTTGCCATTTGCATGTATTCTGTCATCCTCCAGTAAAATCCCCCCAGAGTTTTCATTATTCTTATGGGCTCCTTTTCACTTTCTAACATGCTGCATTTTGGATTTGATTAACGTAGGCTCAGCAGGGTCAAAGGCCTTTTGGTAGTGGACACAGAGTTGCACATATAAAGCTTTGTTTCCTTGGAAGAACCACAGATTGTGAATCTTTCCATTCTTAAAAAATATTGTAATTACAGGGTAAGAAGTAGTCAGATGATACTCAACACCTGTAAGCAATGGAATTTTGTGAGTTGAAACTTTATTCACAACAATAAAAATAAACATCAGCATAGTGTTTATGGGGAGTTGATAATCTGACATCTTGTACAGTTCAATTCTGTGGGTATTTTTTAAAACAAGGAAATACATGCAAATAAATATTAAATATAAGGTAAGGTCCATGAAATTATAAAAATTCATAGCAGCAATGCTGGAAGTAAAGTTTTCACTTGCTATAAACTCTAGTTGCATTAGGTCCAGGTGTATTTATTGAGTCTTGTATTTAATGCTTCATGAGACAAGTTACCACAATAAGTGAGCATGAAGCCAAAAGGCACAAGAAATAAAAATGGACATCGTTCTTCTGTTCCAGTGCTTTGTGTTGTTTTGTTTATTTCATGCTACTCAAATAAATGTACATTTTGAAATAGAGATGGCATGAATAACAAGGGCTTGTAAAAGGTTTTGCTGAAGTAGATGAAGTATGATGTAGAAATTGGCATTGAGGCCTAGCACAATCTCTAAATACACAAATATTGTAATTCTGCTCTAATTACTTCCACTGAGTTGTTTTGAGAGGGGATTTAAAAAGGTTTGAACAAGAAAGAGCTTAATTAGAGGGGGGGAAATTTCCTCTGCAGCCCTCTGCTTGGCTAAGACCTCACTTTGTTACCTTACTTTCCTCTTGTATTCTAACAGAGCAGAAGGCACCAAGATCAGTTAACTGGAGTTACTCTTGCAGGCCCAAAGCCCTCAGTTCACAAATGAGTAGGAGGGACAAAAACAGCCTAATAACTCAAAAGCACGTCAAGCTGTTGAATGTTGCTTGTGACAGCAACTAAGTACAGGTTTGTTACCACACATGGAAATGCACTCTATTCCCATGTCTGTCCTCTTTCATTTATTACACACACTTGTTTGTCCAGCATAGCAGTGAGTTAAAACACTTCTGTAACTTCCTGTTGTCAGAGCAAAACTATTATCATGTCAACAGCTGCGCAAGCAGCAGAAACTTTTTTCCCAGGTTTGCACACAACTAAGCAGGGCTTTTGAAAACCAGCATCCACTCTCGAATATTAATGAGTGAAATTATTCCCACCTATGTGCAATATCCCACAGCTGCAAATTGCATCTGTCACCATGCTGCCCTTTCACCTGCCAGTGACTATCTTTAGTACTTTTTTTCCTATTCTAAGCACCTCAGGGTAGACATTAGATAGAAACATCGAGCATACTCTGTACATACTGGAAGCTAATTAATTAAATTGTAGGACAGCAGTTTACATCTACATGTAGTAGACAAATATTGTATTGATGGTCACACAACACAGAAGCTAGATATTAAATTTACAGAAGAACCTGAAGTGCTTCATTCCAAAGTCAGCTCTGCAACTGATGTTAGAGAGGGAAGGCCTGGAAGCAGCCTGCAGAGAAGCCAGCATGCTGAAGACACATAAACCAGCCTGAGAACTGTGGTGGATTTCTGCAAACATGTCTTTCTCCCTGGAGCTCAATTACAAGCATTATAGCAGAAGAAGGTAACACATCCTCTCTAATTCAATTCTAACCTTATGATTGCAAAACTAATCCATGCTGTTGGCAATTAGGATTCTAATACAATGATTAAATAATCCCATGCAAAGCAATCTAGCTTCAGGCACGGAAGATGCTGAGTTACATCCCAGAATATCCAGTCCACTTTCTTGGCAATAGGGGCTGTGAATGCAAGTGCAAAGAGACTTGAAAATAGGGGGGATTATTTCTGCTGAGTAGTTGTAACTGCTACGCCACGCAAGTTACTTATTTATTACAAGAAGTCTGTGAACAGGGAGATTCTCAGAGCTAGTCTCTGGCATTTCGCCTCTTTGTTGTAAAGGGAGCCCAAAAAAGAGCGGAGTAAAGATGTGTAAAACTTGTTATTAAGTGGTGCAGTGGATCACATCCTGCTTCTAAAGGTACTTCTGCTTTTCCCCAGCAACTCCTGCCACCATCAGGGAGGGAACACACTACACAAGTGCAGATGCAGCCACTGAACAAGCCCTTGTTGTTTTAAACGGACGGGAAAAAGCTCAAGGAGTTCCGTATGCTTTCTTTGGAGTTGCTGGTTTTGTTTGGGTTTTTTGGAATGCCGCGGACGGGAAGCAGGCAGGCTCTGGAGGATGGCAGCCCACCCGGGCGGGCGGCGGGAGCTGTCCCGGGTCCTGAACCGCGCCCCGCCGAGGGCCGCCTCCCCCTCCGCGCCTGTCGGTACCTTGTGTCACAGCAGAGAAGGACCGAGGCCGGAGGGGACACAAAAGGGAGTCCACACTGCCAACTACCCAATCTTTTCAATGAGGAGAGGTCTGCA
Source organism: Daphoenositta chrysoptera (assembly GCA_013397915.1). Classification (NCBI taxonomy): domain Eukaryota; kingdom Metazoa; phylum Chordata; class Aves; order Passeriformes; genus Daphoenositta; species Daphoenositta chrysoptera. The sequence goes on from VZRO01006318.1 coordinate 123,370, forward strand.
GAGGCCAGCAGTGGCCACGAGCTGACTTCTTTCTTTCTGTTTGCACCCACAGGAAGCAGAGTAAAGCTCAGACAGGAAACATTCTCTTGAAACACAAGTCATCATCCCATCCCTGTGAACGCCCGTGTGCCCACCAGGTGGGCAGACTAGCACTGACAGTGGAAGGGCTGTGAATACAGGGGACATTTCCATCCATGTCAACAGAGTTAACATGCACCTATTCCTAGCAGAAGAGGCTCCTAACACATACTGCATTTTTGTTTTGTTTGGGTTTTTATAATTTTTTTAAGTGAAGCTTAAAGATAGTATTCAGAAGTGTTGCCTACACTACCTGCTGTATATTGATAGACCTTCAGGATGCTGTTCTTCACCTACCCAGAAAAAAGGTTTAGCATATTTTCAACTTTAACTTTGGGAAACTCTTGCTACAAAACTGATTCTTCCCTGAAATACCAGTTGTGTCCACTAAATTATTTTTTTCCTAAAATGGTGATGGCACCTTACCCTTTCTCCGGAAAAGTCTGAATGTATTTTTTGTCAATAATCATATTCTATATCCTTGTAATTTAATCAGTCGATCACTCAGCTCGCCCACTCAACAGTAATAAGCCATTGACCCTGTGGTTTCAGACTGGATCAATTCTACGCTTAAGTTTTGGACCCCGGAGGCCTTGTGTGCAAATAGAAGAAACTCTTTTAACTTACTTTAGACATGATCAATTTTTCCTCTGATGCGTTGATTACATTAGCAGATTGCTTTCCCTAGAAACCTTTGTCCAACAGCCTGCAGGCAATGAGCAGCATATGCTTAAGTTTCTCGCTGGAGATGGCAAACTTAAGCCACTTACTTGGGTATTTAAGGGTTTTCAGGTATATTATACAGTTCATTGTTCTCAGTCTGATTCACCTGCAGAAATCTCAGCTGAATGTGGCCTGACACGTGGCAGCATAGACACTGCTGCCTACTGTACCCCCACTACTGATGCTGTTGGCTGGACACTTCAGAGGTTTCATACTGCTGTCTCTCTGGACATACAAATGTTCCAATCTCCAGCGCTCCCAGCTTTTCCGAAACTCCATCTGAACCTAACAGAAGCAAAGAACGAAACAAAAGGAATGAATGTAGAACTGATCAGCTCTTTAAATGACTCCATCAGAAAAAAGCAAGGATACCACACTACTGAGAAAAGCTGCAAGTGCTTTAAACCTGCAATGTTATTGCTTCAAATTATCCAATTATCTCATTAATCCATTGTAGGCCATTCCACATTAAAAAAAATGATGACATTCATTTTTACTTGTAGAAAAAAAGCTCTTCTATGCACCAGAAAAACCTTACCTTCATTATTTTGCTCTAAATTGTATTCACCTCAATATGATTGTACTCTATGCCCTACGAGTACTAACAATTAAGCTGACTTCGCTTATCAGCCATGAAACAGCTGAAAAGACTGGCTTCCTGCTCAGTATTGCACCACAGGTATTCTTAAGAGTTCTAACTTCTGGTTTGATTTAAACGTTATTATGTCCTGGATTATTTTTCTTCTTTGAGTATTTATGTGGGTTCTTCTTATTTCATATAAACCCAAATGTTTATTCAGAATTAAAAACAACAATTAAGCAGGTTAAAGATTGTACTTATTCCCCCTTTTTAAATAGCAATTACAGTATCTCATTCCAGATACTAGCTTTTCTTAAAGCTACAAAGTATGCTCATCTAGTCACAGATTCTGGGTTGAATTGTGTAACCGACGCAGCCATTTGGAAGTTTATCCAGGGTTTTGTAACTGCTAAACAAGAACAGAATTTAGATCTCCCTGTTCCACGGGCAAAGTTCTTGCCACTTGACTGAAGTAAGAACTCCATTAGCTTTTAACATGTAAAGCAGAGGACACAAAATTGCACACTTGGTACTCCATATAAAGGCAGAAGTGCAACCACAGTAATCAGGTCATTATATGTGTTCAGCCTGGAAATAAGTTCACTGTAGGTGGGTCACCTAAGGGAGCCTTCTATAGAGAAATGATTTTTCTTTTATTTTAGGATCTCATATTGACCACCAGGAGACTAAGTAGGTTGATGGCAGTTTCAGCACAGGTTTGTCATCATGCCCAGGCTGCTGAAACCTTCATATTCTGATGGAAACTTCCTAGGGAACCAGCTGCTGTATGTCTGCTTTCTTTGCTTGTTCACTGTGAAATGCTGAATTTGAGAAGCAGTCATAAAAAGGGAGCAAAGCCTTACAAAACTAATTGTCTTCCCCTGGTGGGTACCTCTATCACTGCTTGTCAGCTCTGGGCTACAGCCCTTGTATCAAACACTGTCCTGGTGGAACCAGCTGCATCTCTGTGTTTCTGACAATCTGTCAGAATCCAGAATCTGACCCCCACTGCCACAACCAAATGGGTCAGAAGGAAAGATGCTGAGACAGAAGCTCGTATTTTACCATGGTAAGGGGGGGTTGTTGTGTCAAAAGGTGCATAAAGACACCAGAGAACGACAGTGTGTCTGGGATAGCTTGGCATAGAAGAATGAGGGAGAATGGTCAGACAAAGGCAGAAATGCAGGAACCATAGTGTCTGTGGAAAAAGAATTGACCATATTACCACTCCAGTGTTTGGCATCTTTTTTCGGCATGGAAAACAATAAGGCAGTACTGGGAAAAAGCTGTTGTAGGCATTTACTGGCAAATCCTGAATGAAAGCATGAATGTAGTGAGTGCCAGAGTAAGTCAATCAGCAATAGAAATAGGTACCTTCAGGTCAGTCAAAGGGAGGAAATGAGTCTTTACTCCAGCTGGACATGACAGGCTTGAGCTATGACACAAATAGCCTGCAAGATTGAGATAAAGTGAATGGAAGACCTGAACAAAAGACTGCAGGACTCCCTCTGTCTTAGGAACAGATCTGACTGGCATAATACCAGTTTTCTCTCCAGGGGTTAGGAAGAGGGTAGGGAGCAGCTCTGCTGCCTGTGTTGAATTGAGCTTTTGCCTAGATGTGATGCCTTAGGTTTTAGCTTTTATATTCTTCAAATCCTGTATTGCTTAGTTGTAACTCTGAACTTTCTTGTAGCCTGTTAACTTCTGTTCTCTGATGTCAGCTAGACATAACAAGGGCTCTCTGAGCTTGTTATTCAAGGACACTCAGATTGTCCTATGCCCAAAAGGTGTAAACCAGGGCTTCTAGAGAGGTGGAGAAATTGAAGAAATTACATCATTAGCTAAAGTTTTAATTGGAGAATTTATGCTGATGTGCAAATGAACCAAACCTATAAAAGTGCGAAGAACTCGTGACTTGTCATCCATCTTAGGGTCCATCTTGGATGTGGCCTTTGGCCCCCCAGGGTGAACCTCTGAAGGCCTTTCAGATAAATACTTACCTTTATTCCCTTATTCCTGTCCAGTCCCTGTTTCTAAGTAGCCACTCAAGGCATCAGATGGTTTGAATGTATAAGCAAGGGAATAGGTTAAGATTTATTTTGCTGAGGCAGTTCTTGAGCACAGAAGTAGATCTACAGAACTTTCAGCAAAATAATTATCCTAGTAACTTCCCTGTGTTGATAAGATTCCCCAGAAATAAGCCATACAGAAAAAAGGATACCAAGAACAAATCTCCCGTGATGTACTGTTTTTGGCTGTGGTAGTTATTTTTTTTCACAGTAGCTAGTATGGAACTGTGTTTTGTATTTGTGCTGGAAATAGTGTTGGTAATATAGAGATGTTTTTGTTGTTGCTGAGCACGGCTTGCACAGTGCCAAGGCCTTTTCTGCTTCTCATCCCACCCTGACAGCAGGCAGGCTGGAGATGTGCAAGAACTTGGGAGGACACCTGCCTGCCAGTGGGAAGTATTAAATGAATTCCATGTTTTGCTTTGCTTTACCTATTAAACTGTCTTTATCTCAACCCAAGTGTTTTCTCACTTTTGCTCCTTCAATTCTCTTCCCCATCCCACCAAGAGGGAATGAGCAAGTGGCTGCACAGTGCTGGCTGAAGTTAAAGCCTGACATGTAAGAAAGGGGAGGAAGAAAAAATTTTATGTGGAGTATTTTAAAAGAGAAAGGGAAGAGATGGGAGAACTTGCAAAAGATGGTCGTGGAGATTAAAAGTTGGAGAAGACCTCTCACAGAGAGCTGCTGACAGCTTTGTGCAGCTAATGGGGAAGGAAGTTGACAGCGTGGCAATGAATCTGACTATAAAATCCTCCTAAATTTTGGCAAAAAATCTCAACAAATCATAATGAAAGGAAAGTAGGTCTAAAAATGGGATGGAATGGAGCTGATTGAAGAGTTTAATTAATAGTTTGTATAGAGAATGAAAAAAATTAAAAGCAAAAGGGAGGATTGGGCAGTATTTCAAGAACTCAGAAGTCCTGGCATCAGGACAGATTCTTTGAAGTAGAAAAGAGTGAATCGTACTTCCATTGTGATAGGAAGGAGGCAAAAAGGAGAACCAAGACTACAGAGAATGAAACCCAAAGCATCTTGAACTAACTGGAGGAAAAAGGCAGCATCTCTGGTTTAAAATAGTACTTATAGAAAGTAGTATTAACAGCAGAAAAACTGGTCATATTAAGCCTAGGTCATTTTGCAAAAAACCTTGGTGGTAACAGGCAATCTCATGAGACCCTACTGTTGGCTTCAGAGCAAGTTCAGAGAAAATCCAGAGTCTTTCAGGTGAAATAAGACTGAAATACAAACATATTCTAATTTTTTTTCAGAAGTAGGTATTAGAAAAGGACATTAATATCACTTCTATCTTCATTTCTACTGTTGATCTGGGCACCAGGACTTGTAAAGAACTTTCATTCTGTATGGTTAAGGAAAAAGAAAAGGAGTCAATGAGTCATAGACAAAAATAAAATGTAGACCACACAGCAAACAAGGATAGTCTTTGGACACATACAGTGTGTCAGAAGACAGTTTCTCATTTAGTTAGGAAAATAATTCTCATATAGTTTATAACAGACTTTACTTAATCAAGCTCTTTACATAGATTTATTTTATAGATGCTGATGACTGGGCTTGACAAAATCCTACTCCCCTCTTTTAACAAGAGTTGGAACAAGCAAAATAATTCATCCTGGATTGTCTGTCAGTGAAGCTGAGCACACTGTGGTTAAATTTTATGAACTATAGTACAAAGGTAAGAGAATTATAGTAACAAGAGATTTGGAGGAGCTCTTAGAAACATAACTAGGCTATTACACAGTAAGGTCCCTCAAATGAAACAAGCCTGCCTGTTTGTAATAAAGTTTAGGTTATGATGTAACTTTGCCCTTACATCATGTGAAGGAAGTTATTGAGCATTACACCTGCGAGGCCTGGCTGCAGCTGCTCAGGGGATTTATGAGCAAATGCCAAGGTGAATCAAAAGAAATACACGATCCACCAGCAGACGGTGCTGCATCTCAGGATTGAAGTACACCTGTAAAGCCATACAAGGAATTTGAAACAAATGTTCTCTAATTCATGACACGCAGCAAATGACATTCATTCACAACAGCAAAGCCTGCTGCTACTCACCTCTGATTTTTGTAAGCAGTACAATTAACAGATTCACTTCAATAAAATCTTACCCACAAGCTATAAAAGTGAGCAGACTCCTGCAAGGCTTAGTTCAGGATACCTGCTGCTTTTCTGTTGACTCCAGCCTGGCCATAATGACACAAGTAGCACATTTTTCTACTGATTCCAATTCCTTGATGAGGCCTGTCTCTCAATAAGTGATCTTGAATTACCATGTCATCATTAAAAGTAGATTTAGTGTGAGTGTAAAACATATTGATGTGCATTTAATTTAATAATGTACTGCCAAACGAGTAGTGTTTGCTTCCCTTACAAACCTGGCTGTTGAATGAATGAATAATAATCACTTAGAAGGTAACATGAGAGATTCCTGCAATACTGAAACAGAACAATACCCTTTCCCACAACAGGGCTGGGATTCAGCAGAAACCACAGAAGATGGTACTTGCAATCAATTAACTCAAAGCCAAAGGTACGTATCTTCTGGCCTGTGAGTTTACCACTCTGTGAAGTTCAGTTTTAATGAGAGAGTGATAATGTCTTCAAGTAGCTGGACCACAGGAAAACCAAATGAAACCAAACTGTATAGCAACAGCCACGAGGAGTCTCCAACTTCACCAGCCAGCTGAGCTGAGTTCATAGAATAAAATGGGCTCCACTCCCACATTCACAAAAACAAGCCAGTAAGAAGCACTATAAGACAGATTAAGAAAAGCAGCTGTAATTCTTAATTAAAGAAGCCACCAGTGCAACCTACACAGCTGTAAGCAACACTATTTGTGAGATTTCCACATCTACAAATGGGAACCCTAAATTATACTGCTTGAATTCCTTCCAAACACATTTTTCAGATGAGTTATCCCATGGAGCTGTGCAGGGAAGGATCTGTAAGAAAAAAGTCCTGAATAAGGACAATTTAGCAGTTCAAGACCATTTTCAATTTCCTTTTCCTAAAGTGTATGCTGATAAGGCAAATTGGAACAACTATTATCTCTCTTACCTCATTATTGATGAAACAGTAAAGAATTGCAACCATCAGCCCCTGAAATCAACAAAAACCAGAAGAACAGTGAGCAGAGCACTTTCCTCACTTTGCCAAAGTCACTTGCAGAGGGCTAGATGCTCCACACTGGGATGTCCCCGATAAGACTGAAAGGTGGAAAATCTTTGGTTCCTGTCAGCTCTGATGGCAGAGTGGAGGTTTAACCAAAATACGTCTCAAAGCACATGATACTAGGAAAAAGGAGTTGCTGTTTTCTTCAATCTGTTATTTTCGTCTAGTGATTTCTTTCCCCTCCTTCTTCCCTACCTAGTTCCAAGTCATAAACGTTTCATAAATAAGCAATTCACAGTGGTCTTAAATACAGCTCTGTGCTTGATAAACAGGGAATGAGTGACTGTGCAGGGAAACTAAAAGAATAATGATTTCCTTACATAAGAAGACTCATTTGAAATGCCCTTACCTAAGGCAACAGTTAAATAAAAATCACAGTATGCCTACGCCCTCCTCACATGCAGTTACAGCTGAAGACAGCTACCTCTCACAGCACAGATTTTTCCAAGGACTATCAAAAGCACTGGAGAAAGCACAAAATGTGCTTTCAGCAATGCCATTATACAATTACAGGAAATCACAGACAATATTCTCATTGCCCTTAGGTGAACCTTAGGAAGTAAATACTAATATGTGGACAGGAATACCAGTTTATTGTAGTAAAGTTGGCTGTTAAAAATTATTCCTCACACCTTTTCCCTTCCACTGTTATAATCCTGTAACACCCAGTGCTAACCTGAGAAATACAAGGAACAGGCAGCATGCAATGAATGAGAGAGAAAGCAGGTCCCCAACTAGCAGTTAAAAAATACCCTATGCCCATGGGCACACAGTGAGTGCTACCTGGAATGAAGCAAAGGAGAGCTCAGTAAAAAGCTTCACAAAGCGCAGCATCCCTCTGGCATGCTCGTCAGTAATAAAGGCAAAGATGACCTCGTGGGTCCCCAGCAGTGGGATCAGAGTCAGCGTAGACTTGGCCAACCTAAGATCACAAAGAAATTAAAAAACTCAGTACCACCAAATAGCCCATCGTTGATCCAAATGATCTCTAGGACTCACTGCTCCTGCATTCTGTTTCTGACACAGTTTCAACTTTGGTAAGTCACTGCACCCAGCTTCATGACACAGGGTCCTCCTCCAGAGGCTGCAGGATAAAAACCTCCTCAAAATAACCTTAGTAAGTTCCCACAAGTTTTAACTCCCCCTACCACTTCACTGCAGACCATTTCTTGGTGAGAGAAAAGCTCTTTATCTTTTGCTACTGCCTGTATTTCACCTAGGAAAATCTTCCAAACTCAGTAAGAAGCCATGTGCTTTCTTGTACCTGTGATGTCTTTCCTCTGTATTCTTTTCTCCACCTGTAATTGGGAAAGACAACCGAAACCTACCCTTCATGATGACCTGAAAGACATAACCTATCAATAATTGGAATATTTTAAAAATATCATGGCAAAGGGAGGAGTACTTGCTATTCCTTCCCACCTCTGTGGCGTGTTAAATCTTCTAACCATTGTAACTATCTGTAACTGCAGAGCACTTTGTCAAAGCAATCAAACTGTCTTGAAATGAGTGATGGCAAGTTCAAAGACACAGCTAGCAAAGGATGAAAGACAAACCAACCTGAAATAAATTATTTTTCACCTGTGAGAGAGTTCAAGGTACACAACGACAGGAAAAAATTCTCAAGAATGATCCTTAACTCTCTTTTGATAGACATACATGCCAGCCACCCGAAAGGTTAGTGAAAGATGCCAAAGGATCACGTGGGAGCTTCCTGGGCCACAGAACTTGCCAACATCTCACAATAATCTGTTCTGAGACAAGTCAGTAGACACAAAATCACTCAATTAGCAGGGCTGTCAGGCCCTTGTAGATCTTGTGTGCCTGAGGGCTATTGGCTGCTATTCTGAATCATGTCATCATTCAGGTTGGAAGGCACCTCTTGGAAGTCTCTCGTCCAACTCCAGTTCACAGCAGGTTACTCAAGGCTGTGTCCAGCCAAGTTTTGAGTATCTCCAAGGTCCTCCAAAGCCCCTCTGGGCCTCTCTTCCAGCATCAGACCACTCAGACTGTGAATTTATTTTCACCTGACATGCAAGTGGAATTTCTCTTGGTATAACTTGTGACATCTGCCTTTGTTCTTTCACTGTGACCCTCTGAAAATACTCCATTTTCTCTACAAGTGGGCTTGAAATCAAAGCCTCCAGCTCAGACAACTCCTCATCTTTGCTTTGAACTCTTAAGACACAGTAGGATTTCCAAAATTTCACGTGAGGTAAAGAACGTAGGTAACATACACAGCAACTCTACACTGTGATAAGAATGCACCAAAATACTTGCTGTGTCTAGTTGAGAAGGCTGCAGCATCAGAATACCTGATGTCAAAGTAGCCTAAGTCCAGTGCCAGCAGCCGTCCAGGTACCACAGTACGCAGCTCCACACTTCAAGAGCTAACTTGTTATTCCTACATTGTTTTTCAGACCGCAGTATAAAAGTCAAGATGCAGAAATGAAGGATGCAACCACGAATCTTAGCAAGATGATTAAATAACAGGAAGAATAAGGACACAGATAGACTGAAGGCTGCAAACCAAAAACTGAACATTTCAGTGACAGTCCTGACATTTCTCTTGAAACATCTCATGCATTTAAGATTGAAAGTTTGTAACAACTGGCAAGAAGAACAAGAAGTAAAACTCAAAATGATCCCATCTTGTCTTCCTTCATGTGAGAGCTTTTATTTCTATCAACTCAAACTATTTTGTTCAAATTAGAGTAAGATAGGATATTTCAGTTGGGAGGAACGTACGACAACCCCCTGTCCAAAACTTAAGGCACATTCTTAAGGGCACTGTCTAGATGCCTCTTAAACACTGACACAGGTTTGGGGCATTGACCACCTCTCTAGGAAGCCTCTTCCAGGGTTTGACCATCCTCTCAGTAAAGAAATGTTTCTAATGTGCAATCTGAACCTTCCCCAGTGCTGCTTTGAACCATTCCCACACCTCTTACCACTGGATACCAGGGAGAAGAGCTCAGCACCTCCCTCTCCACTTCTGCTCCTCAGGGGGCTGTAGAATTCAATGAGGTCATCCCTCAGAGCCCTTTGCTCCAAACTAGACAAGTCAAAAGTCCTCAGCCACTCCTCACAGGACATTCCTTCCAGCCTTTACACCAGCTTTGCTGCCCTCCTCTGGGTGATTTCAAGGACTCTAACATTCAGTACTTGCATATGCTGCAAGTATTTTAAAAGTATCTGCTTAAGTAATATTCATCCAGTCTAATGGAAGACTGTAAAGTGACAGACATCAAGCCTTCTGTTTATAACACAGGTGAAATACCTGCCCTGGCTTCACCGAGGCTTTTCTGCGGACTCGCTGTCCAAGCAGTCACACCAGTGTGTGACACCACATTACTCAAGGGCTGTGATCTTTAACCACCTTTGTCAACCCATTCTGTTCATGTATGTCCTTGTCCACTTTTATCCTGATGAGCATGAAAGTGTCAGACCACCTTATGACATACCTGCATTTTATGTCAGTTTTGCACATCAAATTAGCCTGCAGTTTGGAGATGATGATGCATATAACTCTGATGAAGATGAGGAAATTTACCTGGAGAAATGAAGGAAGAATTTTTATCACCATCAATAAAACACATGTGCATAACTACTCAAAAAGGCTGGCTTGTGCATGCATGTGCAGGTGACTGTGCATCCTGCTAGGCAGCAGCTGCAGAATTTACCATGGAACTCAACACCTTGATAAGGAATTGTGGTCTAAATACATATTGTGAATGTACAAGCCACCCCTGAAAACACAGGCACTTCATTACACAAAGCAGGGGATCCTACTTACTCTCTGGGGAGTGAGACACAGTAAAGATGTGGGTTGGCCCATTTGCCTTGTCTGGAGGTCTGAGCCTGACATAGTATTGCGCCTGCAGAACACTTCTACACAGTGCCACACGTTTTGCAGCTCTTTTGTAGCCCAGTATCTGAAATAGTATCTTTGGTCTCCCTGAACTACCTTCCATACCTTCTGCTCTTGGGGGAGTTAATGGGATTGCTGCAGCTGCTGCTCTGTTATCATATCCTGCCACTGCAACATGACCGCATGGGGACAAATTAAAGGAAAAAAATGCTAGTCTGGTATTCCAGTGACAGAAACAAACTTGTCTTCATAAAATCATATTTCTGAATGAAAATGTCAACAGCCTCTAAGGTTCTTAGCCTTTGGACATGCACAATGGCCACGTGTGCATCTTTGTACCATATCATGCTGTTCTCAAGGAAATGTGCCATCTCACAGCACATGCCTCAGACTCACCCCGATGGCGATGAGAATGGGCAGTCTGATGATCAGCCAGTAATTCATGTTATAGTTTCTGGTCCAGCAACTAGTAAGAGGACAAAAAAGAGAGATGAAGGAAAAGTTTCAGTACATTACTAAAATCTCCTGCTTTTCATTCTGTTCCAGCAACGCAGATGGAAAACAATATTAAGGACTAGATACTAGGAAAGTACATCATGCTGACATGGAAACAGATGCAGCTGCTTCTTAGAAACACTGAATGCTTTGTACTATTGCAGCTATCATAATCCAACTGGATACTACTCACTGGCCTTTCTTGCCCACTAATGGCTAGCTCTCCTCCACAATTTGCTATGAATTATCATCCATTAATTGTGAAGATTTACTCCATTAAAACCAAGGTCAAATTTGTCATTTAACTGAAAGGAGGGGGGGGAATCTGTTTGAGTCTGATCTTTCTGCTGTCATTCCTAGCCTCCTCGTCCTGCACTATTTTTTATTAATCTTAGTCTCCAATGTCAGATCATCTCATTTAATTGCTTGTTAGCTCATTATCCCATTACCTACCATCATTATTCTCATATCAGTATTGAAATCAGTCATCTATTTTATCCGTCCCTATTTTCAAAAAGTAGTTACTAATTTCAACCAGGGGAAAGCAATTGCAGCTGCAAACTCCAGCTCCTTCAGTGCATATGCAAAAGGTTTCAGGCCCACAGGGAGTTTTAAAAATTATAAACAAGTAAAACAAAAAATGGGAGCAACAGTTCCTAACTTTTGCTGACCTGAGCCCTCTGCCAAGTAAGTAGCATGCTGCAGCAATATAATACTTCATTTGCCACATGAGTCTCATTTTAGCATTTTAAATCCCTGTCTCCTTGAGCAATATGGGAGAAAAATGACAAGAAAAGTCGTGGCAGCCACAGTTTGGGATCACTGGTTTGAAGAGAACCTTACACTGAGGGTTCGTACATCTAGTTCCTTTTGGTCCCCCTCTGGTCACAGCCAGCCACCAGCACTGCCTGACGGGCCCTGTCTGTGCACGATGGCCCAGGTCTCAGGGCAGTGCTCACGAGCCACATCGCTCGCTGCTGCAGTGACAGCATTCTTGATATTCACATGAAATAACTTTGTTAGCCTCCTGCTCAGCATTACTCAAAAGCAACAGTCACCGTAAAGCCAGCAGGTTTCTCAGCTACACAAGCTGTGAAACAAACTATGAAACAGCACTACATAAAACATAGGTTCCTTCCCCAAAAAAATTTTCTCTTCATCTCCAAATCTGTTCTGCCAAAACATACGTATGCACGATTTTCCCTAAGGCTTCTTAACAGACCTATGAAAGTTCAGCTTGTTGGCGGAGCTGAAACCCTCCCCAGCCCTGTAGTGGGACAGTCTAAGAGAAAGGAGCAAACCATGCAGCACATGAGGGATCTGTGCTACAGCCACACACCCAGATGTGCTCATGTACTGGAGAGGAAAGCTCAGCAGCTTGGCTGGGGCAGTTCCACATTCCCGTGCAGGGACTGCACATCTGAGAAGGGCTTGGGATTTCATTTCTCTGTCAATTTCAGTTTAATGCATAGGAAAAGCATATTATTGCCACCAGCAGCTCTACAGCCTCCAATTCAATTGTATTTTAGGTATTGGAGAAAAAAGGTGTGCAGACTGTGTGCAGTCAGTGTACCTGAGCCAGACTCTGAGTAACAAAACTTAATTGGCACGCGTGACTGGGAGCCAGCTTCATGGAGCCTTTGAAATTAATTTTATTTGAACACCTCAACACTGATGGGATAATAGGCATGGCTGGAAGCGGAGTTCTAATTTTCTCACTAGCTGCAGCAGATGCAGAGGCAATTAAAAATTTTCTTTATAATAACAGGGGCTGAGAAACAATTCTTTACATTAACACTGCTACATTTCTGTGTTAATTTGCTTCCTGTGGCACACATCAATTTTAGTTACCTTTAAATTTATACAAATACCTGCAATAAAAAAACCATTACAGGTCAATTAAGGTGTCATGGCTATTGAAGCATCCAGAAAATAAAATTGGTAGATCTCTACATGATTTCTTGCCCATCTGTGCTTTCTGTGATTGCCACACTGATAAATATACCAGTATCTATTGTGCTTGGGATCTACCCCTACAGTTTGCTCAGCACCACTCAGAAGATGCTTGGCAACTAATAGCCTCAGAGCCATGAATGGAGAATTTGTCCAGGGAAAAAAATGCTACTGGGATGTTTCTGCCTTTGCTTATCAATCCAGTATTCCCCTTCTAAAAGTGAAAACATTGAATTTTTACCTTGAATTGCTATAGCTGAATGGAAAAAAAAAAGAAGATTGAAGGCTGGCTGTTTTGCTCCCATACTTAATTGCAGACAGAAACAAAAATGTGTATCAGCTTTTTAGGCACAGTCTAATAAACTAAGAATAACACTTTGCCTTTAATTGTATTTGTAATCTAGACAAAATATTTTTCAATAGCTCCTTTTTTAGCATTTTAAAGGAGTTTATACTTGCACATGTAAGGAAAGAAGCTGGTGTCCAACCAAGTCTTGCAGGCTTCAGTCCTTTATTTAAATGGCTATATTCACAGGACTGCCTCAAATTCCCAGCCCTGACCACATTTATTTCCAGTTATTCTTCACAGCTAGAGAAGTAGTTAAATCACAAAATGAAATTTACAGCCCGCTGCACAGTGACAGAGCTATGGCAAACAGCATGAAAGATACCCCTGGCTGCTCCAGCAAATGCCTGCCCAAGGCACAGAAATCTTGTCTTTCAGAGCAGCTGCTGCACGTGGTTATTTATTGCTGTATTTTACAAATATTTAGACAAGATTTAGAAAATTCAATAATGTGCAAAATTGCTCCTTTTAAGGTCTGCTGAAGGCAGTGAGTGACAGTTTTCCTTAACTGAAAACATAAATCAGCTCTGAGCACGGCATAATGTGGGAGGCTCAGCATGAGCACATTGAATACATTTTCTACACCAAAGGGAAGATACGCCCATGCAACGTTGCCTGCTCAGAGGCTGCATGGTCTCTACACCCATTCTGCTAATTTCAACAAAACTTGCAGTACATCAGTACAGCCACAATCCTGCTACAGAATATCATCAAGTCAACCTTGAAAAGGAAAGTCAAAAAATCGTAGCATTGCTTAAGCCAGAAAAGGCATCTTTGACTGAACTGGTTCAGTACTATGAGGAACACAAAAAAAAAGCTGGTTCTTCATACTCACAAACACCAGACAACAGTCTAGGGTTGGCTCTGACTAAACTGAATGTTCACATTGCAGCATCTCTCCAGCAATGATTCTGTCTGGGAGAAAAAAGAAAAGAAAAAAAAAAATCCTCTACAAAAGTGCTAGCTGAGTAGTTTGGAAACTAAGTAAGTGGAAAACTCATTAAATAATAGGTTAATAATAAAAATGAAAGAGCTCAAATTTCTTTCTTTCATCACAAATAAAGCTACCCAAACACTTCTAGGCAGCCACTGTCTCTAGAAAGAAGAAGCTACTTTCCTCCCTTTTGTTTTTTTTCTAAATCAAAAAAACCAACAAGCTACAATGGTATTTGGTATATAAAGCGTATACCAAGGTAATTTTTTTCAGAACAGCCACCATGGTAAAAATGGACAGGAAGTGTTTTGTGTTCTACAGCAGTCTTGTGCATGACAGAGATGACTGCAGCAAGACTAACGTAAGCAGACAGAGAATGTGCCTTTATTTTAAGAAAATCTAAATAATGGGAGCTTAAACAAGAAAAGGCAATCACTTTTCTGCTGCTAGGCATAGGCTAATCACTACAAATCGCAGGCAGAATCCTGTGGGAGGTTGCTGCCTTCCTCTGAAACAACTGTAAAGGCTACTGCCAAAGGCACAGTATCAGGAACGGTCTTGGTTGGGTATGATGACTCCTATTGTTGATACTGTAAGTACAGAAAAACAAAACATACCTTTCCTTGACCTGCAAAAGAATAGATTCATTCAGACATGCAGAAAATTCTGATCAGAAAAAACCATATGCTCCTTTTTGAAATGTTATGCAAGACCTTCAGACAAAACAGAAGCAATTATGTGAGGTTTCAGCACATTGCCAAAGCAAACCACACTGAACAGAAAGCAAACAATGACCTGCTGGTGCACACATACAGCACAAATGAGATAGCAATAAAAATCAGAACTAAACCAACCCCTCATCTTCATAAAGGTACTTGACAGTTCCCCAGAGGATAACAAACAGCATTGGCACACCTGAAAAGAGAGGAGACAAGGCTGACATTGACACTGAGACTGGGAAAAGCAGAGAAGAGGACAACTCCCCCTGCACCCCCCATAATGGTGAGCAATATAATTAACTGGTGTCAGGGTTGCAGCTCCTATCCAACACAGATGGCCATGGAAAGGGCTCCCACCTACTTCCCAACAGGTGTGAAAAATGAACAACACAACTGCCCCGTAACAGGCATTCACCACTTCTTCTGTGGATATTTTCACAGAGGGGCCAATGGAATTAAATTTCTGGATGCTCTACTAGCCTCTGTACTCATGCTAGAGAGGGGACCAAAACCTTTGTGTCCAAATTTCTGCTTGTGGGTCACCTACACTGTATTCAAGCAGGACCAAGCTCAGGCTGTCTCCTGGTGTCGAGGCTGGAGCACACCCAGCCCCACATGCCCACCACAGCAGAGGGAATGTGGGCACACCCAGCAAGGGTCCTCCCCCCAGAGAAGTCCCAGTTCTGGCATGGACTTGAGTGGCTGCAGCAAAGACAGCAGATGAGCTTGGCAGTGAGGAGAGGCTGGGCCCCACCCTCACCTGTCAGTGCACGGGCTACAGCTGATCAGTTCATCTGGGGTGTAAAGGGCAGAGAGACAGGCCAAGTAAGCTGGCACTCATTACCTGCTTTAAAGTCAAAGGCTCTCTAATTAATTTCTTTCATTTATGAAGAGCCTAGATCATGAAAAATAATTTTTAAGTGCATCTACCAACCAATACTCAGTACGGAGAACGTTAAAAAAGCACACAAGGAAGAAAAGCAGGTTGTGACTCAAAAGGCAGGATGAGGAATTTGTGCCTAAGGATAGATCAAGATGGTCTAATTCATCCTTGGACAGTGTCTGATGCTGCATGTGCATTATACAGAAAGAGCAACACTTAGTGTACTTTTTTGCTTTGTTCTTAAGAACCAATAAAGTAAGGGACTGTAAGAACATCAGGCTGCAGCAGTAAGTTCTGCACAGGGCAAATCCACAGTTCCTGGCAGCAGAAGCCACAGGGAGACCGGTGACCTCCCACAGTCTGAACACCTCAAGCATTATCTTTATTGGGTTTTATCAGTAAAAACCTTCTCTTTTGTTGTACTGAAGAATTTCTCTGCTATCAGAAAGCTAAATACTACAGACACAGAATAACAATATTCTCCTTAATCAGTTAATTAAAAAAAAAAAAAGAATAAAGAGCAGCAAGGAAAAAATACCAGTAACTAGAATAATAGGAAAGTTAATGAATTGAGTAGAGATTATTTGGGCAAATAGCTACCATGGACATACTTGATACTGAGAATACAGTATTTTGGGAGCAAAGTTACCAAAAACTCTATGCTGCGTTGATAGTGGCATAAAGAGATTAAGAACAGACTCATTCCACATCACTTCCAAACCAAATGAGACTTTGTTCACAGAAACAAATTATGGTTTGAATTATTCCTTTCTTGACTTTGCTTTGAGGATTAAGACATCTTAATATGAAACTTACAGCGTAAGATACGAACACTGAGAGCACAAAGGCTGTATGTCAGTGGATATATCATTTGATAGATCAAGTGATAACAATAATGATTTGTGGGTATCTCTGTCTTCTGGATACATCAGAAATCTCTCCATGTTTAATCAAATTACTTGACATTTGAACTGAGAACCTATTAGTAACACTATATTTCAAAAGAGCCTAACTAGAGGGAGGCTGGTGTAATAGAATAGCATCAGCTATGCAAATATTATACAAATTAATAGGCAGCACACATAGAGAAACTTGTTCAACATTCTCTGCCCACTCCCACTTGTGATGCACACCACTGGTGTCTTGGTATTGCAGCACCATCAGTCACACTATTTTCCATGCTGGTAATGCACATTTTAGTCTGAGACACCAAGACATTAACAGTGCAATACATACATGAATTTGCACTGATGTTCAAACCTTACTACATGGATACCATCTGACATCTAACAAATTCACAAAGCCTTGTCCTGAGAAACAGGTGGCTCTGGAAACTGTCTAGGACACAGTCCCAGCAAATGGGAATACATGCAGCTTTCCAAAGCCCTAGTGAAGATCTAAAGAGTAGACTGCCCCAAGAACAATCCCTAATTCACTTCAAGCCAGTAGAAGTCATTCCATAACAGCAAAAGAGCAAGTCTGAAGCACCTCTGCAATAGCTGCCGTTTGCGAGGATCACTGAGACTCTCCAAAGACTAATTAACAATCTTGATATCTAATTAGACTGCATTAACTAGCAAAAATGCACATATTATTTGGGCTACTTCACTCAGTCAGAATTCTGTCTGGTTTGAGCAGGCTGTGCAAGTAAACTGTATACAACTCTTTGAATAAACACCACAGGTGACTGTGGTTCATAAACAGAATCAGTGGTGTATTCCAGTCCTGGGCTTGCAACACAACACTTTTGGTGAATTTGAGTTTCAGTCTCACACTTCTTTCTCCTGCTGCTGTTATTCAAAGTGTATCAGATATCCAAGAAAAAAAACTGCTCTCATTTACAGGATGCATTTATTTAAGGTGTAGGCTGAGCTCTTTCTGGTTTTGCTTTTTTGTCATACAGAAAGCTCTGAGATTGATCTTTTCCTAGATTAACTGACCAGAGAAAGGCCTCTGAATTCTACAAATGGTAATGTCTACTTTTTCTTCTGTACTGCATCACTGCAGTACAATGCAATGTACTGCAATTGCAATGCAATTGCAATGTACAATTGCAAACAATCAATGCCAGAAACTGCAACAGCCTGCTCATGATAAACTCTGTGATGTTATTCTTGCAGGCTGATAGCTTACCCAACATCTTCGTACACTACATGGTGATTATGAAATCTGTCAAGTGTACCAGGAAATAAGCCTGCTGACAGCTCAGCTAATAAAGTTCAACTTCAAATAACTGGGCATCTGAATTACAGGCTGCAATAATAATATATATTATGGATGATGAGAAAGTAATGGAACTGCCAAATCAACATCTTAACACCCCACTGCATAAATAAGCACCACGACCGACTTAGTTTCACTCTAGCTTATATATTCTACACGTGGCCAGATGTCAAAAAAGAGTTGGAAAAACAGTCATTTTTCAGAATGTCAAAAGGATGGGGTAAGTAAGAGAATGAAATTTTGAGAAAATCTGCACAGGTTGACGTTTTCAGAATGGTCCACTATCCCTAATGAGAGGGGCAAGAAATTCCTGGGGCTGCCAGTGGAAGTTACCATGTCCTGATAGCGGCATGTCTCTTCATTTAACAGGTCTGAGATATTCTGGTAACAGAACAGAAAAGCTCAGGTTTGTTCTGGAACCCCCGAAGTCCCCGTTACCATGAGAGGTGTCACCAGGTGGTGCTATTCCATGCCATCTTCTTTCCCTCACCTCCACGTGCAAGCCAGTTTCCATTCTCACAGAAACACCATATTTGCAGCTTTACATTGTACCTCACTTTACCTAGACAGAATTTCAGGGAAGACATGAGGTATGAGGAGCAAGAGAGTCTCCCCTCATCCTCACGTGCTGATTAGAGATTCTTCCTGAAGTAAATTTGTCTCTGTAGGACCAAAGCACTGCCATCCTGCTGAAACCCTTAAAGAAGGGCATACTCTGAACACAGCATTTTAGGACTGTTTTCAGTATTTTAGCTGCAACCTGACATCCCTTGTTTCCACATGGGGTAAGTTCAACCTCTGAGACAATCAGGCACACAAACCAGAAGGACACTACTGCTGTCAGAACAATTCCATTCCTCTTTCTCTCAGAAAGCATCCAAGATACTCTGACTTGATCAACTGATTGATGAATGAATGTAAGAATAATGCGAGGAGGAACAGAAAGAAAAGAAAAATAAGTATTAGTAGATTTACAAAGAGTAAAAGCACCAAAGATGTGAGAAGATGTAACATTGTTTTTCTTCCGAAGAAAGGAAAAACACGAAATCTAGAAGACAAAGAATGAAGACCATTAGGAGGAACTCCTGACATGTATTTCCTACCAAGATCAGTCTGGATACAAAACCTATTTTTACACCCTTGTCCGAAGAAGAGTTTTCATTTGAAAACAGAAAAGAAGTGGTCAGTGCAATGAATGCATCCTGTTGCTACAGTGAGTTCACACTGGCCTTCTAAAGGAAGGTTTCTTACTGGCTCTGTTCCAGTCAGATCTTCCTTGCAATCAGGATGTAGATTTTGATGCCCTAGCCAGGCTTCCTGCTTTTAATAGCTTCATTCCTCAAAGTATTCTTCCTTAGAGCAAGTTTGGATTGCCAAAGCTTGGAAGGAAGCAGATTATTTATTTTTTATGGCAATTTTTGTGCTGCAAGTGCAACTGGGTGTAAAATTGCTAGAGAAGCTCAGAGAATATTTAGCTGTTTATTAGCATTTTCTTCTTAGCCTTTAGTACTGAAAATGGTCTCTCATCATTCTTTCTGTCTGGATGTCACTCAGAGTCCCTGTGGGATGTTTCTGTTGTTTCCCCATTCTTCCCTTCTCCCTACTCCTAAATGTGAACAGCTCCCTTTTCCACTAAAGTCTGCTGATATAGCAGCATTACAGTATAAACTGTTCTTCTCCAGAGACTACTTAGTACAGCACTGACAGCTGAAAGCCAATGTCAGGCTCAGCAACTCCTCCCTTGGGCTCAGACCTGGTGAACACTGGGTTGGTGTCCTGGACACTGACTCAGAGCAGTCTGCACATAACGAGAAACAAACAAAACAAGTAATGATCTTGATCTCTGTAGTTAGGTTGGGCGCTTTCAACCCCTTCTTGTAAATGTTTTTTCTTCTCTCTAAGGAAGTGAGATCTATGGGCAAGGATTTCTCAAGGAAGCACCAGGTACCAACAGTGTCTAGCAACAGATCTTCTGTTCTGCAAGTGCAAATGAGTACGTGAATCAACATCTGTTTTAGCTGCTGTTGTGCTGACCCTCAGTGTGAAGGAAACCTCTCACCTACTTGGTCTTCCATTAGCCTATTAAAAATTTTGGGGGTTTGATGCTAAGTGGTTTTGCTTTTTTTTTCCTCCATCAGAGCTGAAAATGGGATATACAACTGTTTTTGCAGTAAGATATGCGGAACTTAAGGTTGACACAAATGTATGAAAGTCTGCTTTGACAAAGAAATAGAAGACATAAGCAAGACATATTCCACATTAAATGAAATAGGAAAAATGTAACACTGCCACTTCAAAGTCTAGTATATCATGAAATCTCAGCAAGGAAGTGGCCATTAGGAATACGGTTACCTCACAAGGAATAGGGAAGGTTTATAGAAGCCCATCAATATACCCAATGTCAGTATAAATAACTCCCAATCTATGAAACTACATTAGTTTTCATAGGTCTATCAAGATTTTATAACTTTTCTAGGTTTTGTAAAGTACAATAACACAAGATAAACAGACTTTTTCCTTTATAAACACTTCAACAGCAAAGAATAATTATTTATTTGAACTTGTAATAAATGGACTACTGTCTAATAACTGACTTTAGAACTGACCTGATATTATCATATAGCAAAAATATATTTGGAATATCTTGGAACAACTGGTCTACTGTGGGATGAATCTGACAGAGAAGGGAAAGAGAATCTTCAGTCGTAGGCTTGCCAAGCCTGGGAAGAGGACTTTAAACTAAAGTTACTGGGGAAGGGGATCCTTAATCCATCCCACTCCCACCAGCTGGATGCCAGTGCCAGTACCTGCTATGATCTCATTGGCATCACAGAGACATGGTGGGATGGCTCCTCACTGGAGTGTTGGAACAGAATGCCACAGGCTCTTGAGGAAGGCCAGGCACGGAAGAGCAGGAGGGGGTGTCACCATATACATCAATGTCAGCAGGACTGCATGGAGTTCCACCTGGGGATGGATGAGGAGCTAAGAGTTCATGGGTCAGGATTAAAGGAAGGACAGGGACCAGTGACATTATAGGGGAGTCTGCTGTAGGCTGCCTGTCCAGGAAGCCCTTCTGTAAACAGACAGGAGCAGCCTCACAGCCACAAACCCTGGTCCTCCTGGGGGACTTCAGCCATGGCAATATCTGCTGGAGGGACAGCACAGCAGGGCATAAGAAGTCCCAGAGTTTCCTGGATCACACTGATGATAAATTCCTTCTCCAAGTGACAGAGGAGCCAATGAGAAGTGCCATGCTGTACCTTGTTCCCACCAACAAGGAGGAGCTGGTAGGGAATGTGAAGCTCAAGGGCAGCCTTGGCTGCAGTGACCATGTGTAACGGGTTAGATTTACTGAACCAGCCGAAACACCAGCTGCAGCCATGATTCAGCTCACCCACTTGTCTTGTAAGATTTAAATTAGGAGAAAATGACAAAACAGGCTTAAAAACTTCTAAAAGTATAAAGATAGTTTATTGTTACTAAGTAGGATTAAAAGAAAAGGAACACTACACTAAGAAAGTAAAAAGGAAAAAAACCCACATTCCTTTCTTCGCCAGTCCCCACCCCTCCCCCAGCCCTTCACTTCAGGGCACACAGACCTCCTCACAGGTTTCTAAGGGAAGGGAACAAGGAGATTAACAAAGATGGGATTTCTGGTCAATATTAGAGTTCTTAAAAAGTCTTTCCAAACTCCAGAAAAAGAAAGAGGTCCTCTCTGCATCCGTGTGGTTTTGGAACTGCCACTGCAATAGTCATGTCCAGTCAGAGACAGCCCATCGCACTGAGCATCCAAACATGGGGTATTCTCAGTTCCCCCCCATATCCTTTAAATGGATAACAGAACAGTTTATAGTATTACAATTCTTTACCANTGGTGAACAGCTTCTGTGGAAGGAAAAGCTCTTCTCCTTCGATGCTGCCAGTTGTTTAACAGTTTCTTCGGTTTGAAAAAGCTGAAAATCGGTTTCTTCAAGGCCCAGGGGGAACCTGGTGGAGTGGGGGAGAGGAGGCCCCTCCCAAATTCTTGGGAGCTGCTCAGCTCATCCTTGCAGCAGCCCCCAATTGCTCTCTGGCTGCTTGCAGCTTTTGGGGGGGGGGGGAGGGGGTGCCCCGATGCGTGCCAGGGACCCCGTGCCCTGGCATTTGGGGGAGGGGTGCTCGGCCCGGCTCCCCAGGGCCAAGGCCAGAGCTGTCCCCCTCCCCCTCCCCCCTTTCTCCTAGGGCCGCTGGATCAAAGAGGCCTTTCCCTCGCCTCCTGCAGGTTTAAATATGCAAAATCGCAGAAGTGTCATTGGATTAAAAAACTGTCAATTAATTTCAGCTCCAACCCACGACGCCATGAAATGGTGGAACTCAAGATCCTTGGGGTAGTGAGGAGCGTGCACATCAAGCTCAGTACCCCAGAATTCAGAAGAGAAGACTTGGGCATGTCTGAGAGTGATCACGGTCTTCAGTTATAATTGTAAGAAATAACATGAAGTGACTGTGTTTTTGAGCAATACAAATACAGAATTTTTATACATAAATATTCATCAAATTATGAGAAATGAACAGGATAAAAATTATCCTGTAAGAAGACAATTCATTAATAGAACAAAGGGTCAGAGTATCTCTGGCAATCAAATAAATATTTATTTTTTGTTCCAGCTTTATTTTTACAGTTGATTAACTATTTCAAAGAGCAGGACACTCTCAGTTCAAACAGAAACCTACTGTCTCTCTCTGAAGCCTCAACATTACACTGAGGCTATCACACAGCTCAAAAATCAAATTAAATAAAAATCTTCTGAGCACTGCATACAGCAGAATGTCACCTGGTGAGGGACTTGAGCACCCAAGAAATGGAATCACCAGTGAAGAAGCAGAAAGAAAGGGAAAAATCTTCATATCTTTCCACCAGTGAGAGATGAAAGTGTTATCTGGTATAACTAACCTGGGAGCACTGAAATAGCAGATGCTTCTGCAGTTGAAGGTGGAGAATCATTGGCAAGGTTTGCTCATGCAGACACATGGAAGAGCAAGAAACCATACAGGTAACAACTGAATGGCACAGACAGAGCTTTTCTAGGAAGCTTGGATGAAACCCATATATCTAGTGCCAAGTTCTTGCATTGCTGCTCATTTCCACAAACTCATCCAGAAATTCAATATACAATAGCAAAACCACCTTTGTAAAGGAAGAACAAAACCAAAGCATCATCTGTTTCTGCTTTCTTCTTTTGCAGGAGACAAACTCTAAATAAAACTGATTCAGACCAAAAGCAGCCTAACCCTTTCTTATAAAGCAACACGATCCCCTCAGGATTTGACTAGATATAATTTTGTTCTAATTTCTTTTCCATTTCCTTTCATGACCTCAGTCAGTGCTTCAGGATAGCTCCCCCTCCCCTTTTTTTAAATTAAATTGAGGGTCTGATTAAAACATATATAGTTCAAATGTTATACAAAACATTGCTGCTTTTGCTGCATGCCCAACATGAAAGAATATGGAAGATACAGAATTTTAGATTAAACTCTCCAGCAGGAAACTGGTATTATTTGCATTTATATATTTATTCCTATCAGTATGTCCAAAGACCTTTCCTCCTTATATATCACTTTTCAGTAGAATTGGGTAATTCACAATAAGCCGTTTATATGCATTTTTCCAGTGAACTAATTTGCTTAAATATTCACCAAAAAAATCCATAGAGAGAGGAAGATAGTCAAAGCAATTTAAATGTTCAAACTAGCATCTGTAAAAGCACTTGTAGTATTTACTTGGATTTACTTTCATCTTTCCAAAAGTGGCCACCAAAAGGGAAGGGCAGAGAAGAGGAAGGGAGAGAATGCAATGAAAATACATGCAAGATCACTCCAAAAATAGGATCCATCCCAAACTGTAATGTATTTTCAGGTGAACTCTACAGCGAAAGTAAGCTTTAGCATTTCTACAGAAGGTGACCCTTGCTCTACCAACTCATTTCGAGGCATCCCAGTCCTTGACTTCAAGCACACACATGCCCATAGCACACACATCCCGACCTTTTTTTTCCCAGACAATCCCTATTTGACCTGCTCTGCCCACTTAGCCAACCTGACATTCCCTGCTCACAGCCCCTTGTCCATCAGCCCCTTCGCATCACCCTCTCTCATGCTGCCACCACTTCTCTACTGTTGTCCTTGATCAGATGCAAAGCATCATTTTTTACACCACAAGCAGTTAACATGTCTTTAAGTACAATGGGAAACTTCCAGGAGATGAAGCAGCGCAGTCCAGACGAGTCCACAGCCAGCTGGAACTGCCCATACATAATTTGTTCTGGAAAACTGATGTCCTGCGGGAAAAGCAGTTTGCCACTGGCTTGGTGAGTTTCTGCAGTGTCCCACAGCCTCTGTGCCATGAGCATCCAGGAGCTGTGACCACACCCTCCAGCTCAAATAAGATAAGGGATTAGGAACAAAAAGGGAATGCAGAGTGCAGGACTTGAACTGGGCAGCATTAGGACAGACACACGATTTTTCTTGTTATACAACTGCCAGTGCAGCCACAGGCAGACAAACAGAAAAATCAACTCACCCCATCCAATGCAGAGATAAAGGCGGAAAATCCTCTGCTCAGAGAAGACGGAGAGCACCAGCAGTGTGTACAGGTACATGCCTTCCACCAGCAGCCAGTAGTAGTTTGCAGCCAC
This sequence comes from Daphoenositta chrysoptera, assembly GCA_013397915.1. Lineage (NCBI taxonomy): Eukaryota > Metazoa > Chordata > Aves > Passeriformes > Daphoenositta > Daphoenositta chrysoptera. Next base: position 148,111 of record VZRO01006318.1, read on the forward strand.
ACAATACTGCATCATCACGAAGACCAAACGGCAGCTGAGTGATTCCTGTGACAGAAGAAAGCACAGCCCAAATTAATGCAACAGGGACTGAGAATCAAAAGATACTAACCCAAAAGGCTGGTTATCTTTCCTACTCTTGCTGCTCAAAAAAAGCTTCCTAATCTAATCACATACTTTACTGCTGAAGGGACAGAAGCCAGTAATAGGTGGTATACCCAGAACACAGATGCTTTCAACAGCATTACTCCTTAAGAAAAAAAAAGTACACGTTCTGTATTTTCCCCTCAATAAGCAATGGATTGTATTTTGAAAAGCACAAATAAAGATGAAAAGAACAAGTGAAAGGTACTCTATCAACCACAGTCAGTGAATCTTTCACTTTCCTGGATACTCTATTCTGCAGTCGAGAATTTCTCTATTAAAAAGAAAAGAGTGGATGCCGTAAGGTTGACTATTTACCAAAGCAAAGGATATTTTCATAGAATAGCAATGTTGCCCAGTGCACCCCATTTAAGTGCAAATTCTCTCATTTCTGATAAATCACAGAGATGATCAGTAGGGCTTTAGATAAGTATGAAAACTGATTACCTTATTAATATATCCATCAGACCTGATGAAACCACTATTGAGTAAACCATGTGTAAAATCACAAAGTCTGTACTTTTTGGAAAAAGGAAATGACTGACAATCCAATACAAAAATTTCCAAACCATTTAAGATGTGTCTTAGAATGTTATTTTCTGGCAACCGATACATTGCAGATGAGAAAAAAAACCAACCATTGTATGAGATTCACTAAGTCGTTTTAGCACTTCTGCCTTAGGCAGTGTCAGAAAATGATGGGTACTAAGGATGCATCAGGAGAGCTTCCCTGTACAACTCCAACCCTGTACTGCAGCAGCAAGTGCCATACCCATGTTTTAGAATCTCAAGAGCTATACAAATAATAAAGCAACCCTTCTTTGAGGATTCAAGTACATTTTGCATTCCAAACCCAAATGGGGAAGGACACACTTTCATCATATTTACAAAAGAGTTGTATATCCTCTCTCATCAATTAGAAGTATTTAATTAGCCCATTCCACCAAAGCTTTTCCAAATGCTTTCAAATTTGCATTTTAATCAGATGCTTGCTTTTTTTCTGTCATCGAGAGATTATATAGAGATGACCAAGAACAACCAACTTATCTGGTCATTAGACCAGATGGACAGTTCTATCACAAAAGGTGCTGGCTTAGGAAAATAAATGCCCTCTTGTCATTGCTAGGAAGAAATGAAACTGCAGCATAGGAAGAAGATACAGGCATTGGTGTATGTGTATATTTATAGGTATATATATATATATATCTTCTTGTTCCTCTGTCTAGTGAGGGCAAACTTCCCACAGGTAGAGAAACATGTCATGCCATCAACTAAAGAATTAAATTACCTGCTGTCATGCAGACACACCACAGTGATGACTCCAATATCCTAAGAACGACCATCATGTCTGCCCTTACCTGGAAGGCTATAAGTCCTTCCCACTGGTACTCTTGTGTGGCTGTGCTGTACATCCACTTCACCACAGAGTCCTTAATGAAAACAGATATAGCCCGGAGGATAAAAGAGGTGAAGAGGTTCAGGTGAATGTAATTCCTCGTGCAATGCAGATGTCTGTAAAAATAAAAATCTAGTCATGATCCACTACCTACATAAAAGATGCAGCATCACACACAGGACTGAGAAAGAGAACAACGAGCCCTGTAGGATATCAGGAGGCACCAGAGGAAATCCCGTAACTTGAGAATGGCTGTAGGGATTTCAAACTGTCTTTGGGAAGAAAATACTATCAAGTAAAACACATTCAAAACTTCAGCCCTTAGAGCCAATGTTTGGGGAATGGAAGAAGGTAAGTGCACTAAGAAAAAAAATATTTCAAAAGCTTAAGAAGTGTAAAAATAAAGTCATTTTCAGAAGACTTACCTGAAAGGACTAAAAAAGTCAAGTTCCACATAATGCTGAGGCTAATTGCTTTGAATTGACCCCAATGTCACTGCGCAAGTTTACCTTGGCAAAGCTCAGGACTGGTGTACAGTGCAGCTTCCGGCTGTGCTCAAACCCACAATGAAAAAACATCCACCTGCAAATCACCCTTTGACAACAAGAGAAAAATCTGTATTCAAATTGCCTCCTGGGAGAATTGTAAATACTTTCTGTAGAAGTAAAAGGAACAGATTTTTCACCTCTGCACTCAGAATTGAAAACAAGAAAACAAATTAAAAAATCCTCTTGAATTTCAGCAGCCTGCTGCAAAGACAATAAAACTGCTACTTGTCAAAAAAAAAAAGCATGTTAAGGGATAGCAAAAGAAACTGCAGTCATGTAAATGGCATCCAATTGCAGAGTGCTGCCAATATTTTACCAGCCTTATTCACAAACATTTTTCTTCCAGCTCTGCAAGGGTACACACTTTACCTCAAAGGAAGCTACTCTGGGTATAACTTTTTGGATGCTAAAAGACAGACCTAACATATGGTAATTAGCAATTATTCCAGCAAAAGTTTCAGTGAGCTTATACTTTAAATGTCTGGTTTTTACAGCTCTATAAATTTTGGTAGAAAAACTGACTTGGTCTGAAAGTTGGAAGGTTTGCACTGAAGAACAACTTGTTTTTCATAGCTCAGATAGAATTTTTTGTATCACTTTTAAGTCACAATATATTTCAAAACTTACCTATTATTAATAATTATTTTCCTTAAACTCAAAATTAATTTGTTGCTACCCTTCAGAACTGCTACACATTTCAATCTGATTGAAAAAGTTATGTAAATTAGGCAATTGAAGAAAATAGGTTGCAAGTAGTTACTGAGTATTTTTGCTACAGGCAATGAAAGTTATTCAAATTGTTTCAGTCGTGAAGTTATGGGCCTAATTCAGCTTCCACCGCTGAAATTATAGATTTTCCTTCCATTTCTTTCAGAGGATGCAAAATAGGACTCTAGAGAGATACGGTTTCCTCTGCTATATCATCTTTAAAGACAAATATAAAGGTTATTTTGTAGTCTAAGGACTTAAAGAGGCCCATCAGTATTTGCATGTCATTGAACTAAATTTTGATCCCCATTTGTTGAGGCTGAGCAGCTCTGGGGACATGAGCAGAGATTCCAGTCAGAACCCAGAAACTGCAATTCACACAGGGGTAGGTCTCATATTTCATGAGATCCAGGACCTGGCTGTCTCCTGGTGAACTTAAGACAGGAGAACACAAAATGGATTGATGGCATAGTTTTTACAAGACTCTTGGTACCTCTAACATCCCTGGAACCTCATTTTCAAAATGAGAAGCACACACTTGTGTACACTTCTCCAGTCCCTGCTTCACAGTTGAAGGAAAAAATGCTAAAGCATCACCCCACAAAAGTCAGGGCATCCAAATTCCCTCTCTCCTAGCAGTCCTTGGTGACAAACGTGCTTCTTTGTTCCCTGCCAGAAAACATCCATTCTTCCTTCCTTCAAAAAGTATATGGTTGTGCTCTGTGACCTTTACATTTGGGTTGCTAAGATTACTCAAGAAGTGTCATTGATAGGTGAAATGAGGATAAAACAGTTATCCTGGGAGACATTTGGAGACTTCAAGACCATCTGGTGTTTTTTCAGAGAGGTCTCAAAGTTGCACAGGTACAACACATACAAATCACAATTATCACATGGCATTCACAGAGGGTGAGCATGTCTCTGGATTTCTGCAGTCATTTTAAAACTTCCTTGATATTGCCCACCTATGCTGCTCCACTGGAAGGAAAAGGGATTATACAGTGCTAAAAAGTATGGTACAATATAGGAAGGCTTGCATCATTTTAGTTTTGGAAATTAGAAGTTAAAAGGTGTGACTGACCTTTTTAAATACATAAGGGAAGAAAGGAAAGGGACTGCCTTCCTAAAAGTGTAGTGTGAGCACCAGAGCAAATGATCAACTGGCAATAATTCCTCAGTCAGAGAAGTAAGTTTCTTAAGCATCTGAAGGTTCCATTCTTGATTTCAAATAAGGAGATAGAACACTATACTTTTTTGGGAGGCAGCCTCATCAGCACATAAGAGGGATGGGACCTGGCTGTAAAGAACAGCAAGGAGCAGGACTTTGTAGCAGAGGGAAGTCCTTCCCACAACAGAACAGGATCTCATCTTGCTGTTTTCTAAGTATCAGTCTCTGGTGCTCAGCACCCCCAAACTGAAGGAAGGTCTGGCTGGAATCAAAACATCTCATGCATTTACAGAAAAAACCAAAAACGATCCCTATTAGAACCCTAAGTTGTGGTTTGGTCTGGTTGGGGCTTTCTTCTTCTATTTATTTTTTTAACCAAACACACACAGTTGTATCTTTGGAATGTACAACCAAGAGTGTCTAAATTTTTATATGCTCTGTTGTATTGGTTGGTGCAAACCTGGCTGAACTCAGTATGTCACTAAGGCCAGCTGACAGCAATTTATTTCACATAAATTTTTCAAGTCTCAAATTAGACTCTTCCATATTGTGAAAGAAATAAGAATTTCTGAAAGTTCTCCAAAAATGAAAATTGTGTCAAAAATCCATTTCTGAACACCTTGCATGTGAGGGGTGGGATATAGGCCAGACTGAGATTTATTCTCTGTGTAACTCCAAGCAAGGCAAGATGAAAATTTTTCTCCTAAATATCCTTGCCCATCTCAGACTTGTGCCTCATCTGCAAGGTGACATTATAGAGGAACACTTGCATCTCTCTCTTTTACCACCTCTTCCAGGGGAAATTTCATCGAAATAAAAACTAACCTAACAAAATATTCCAATTGATAAAAAGTACATATTCCACATGTTCATATGGGTAACTGCAAAATTTGGCAATTTTACTTGCATTTTGAGAAGGAATTATTTTAGGAAGGAAAACAGAAATGACAAAAGATTGAGAAATAACGAGGTGATGGAAGGAGGGAAAAAATAATCCAATGTTTCTGTCAAAGCCTGATACTGTCATATAGAAAAACATAAAACCTTTACTCCACTCTCTTCAAAGCTTCACCAGTTACCTGAATCCAAGAAGAATGGCAGTTGCTATTACAAGGGCAGAGAAGGAAAGAGCATATCCAATGGTGTATATGATGGACAAATTCAGGAGCTGTTCTTCTGGTGCATCCTGAGAGCATATAAAGAAGAAAAGAAAAACAAAAAAGTGGAGGGGGAAAAGAGAGAGCTCATGGCCTTCAGTTCTTTTCTCCCAGCTACTTTCTAACTTTCTTAATGATAACCAGAAATCATTCTCCTACTTTCAAGTTTAAATGCACATGTCAAATCAGTCTTCCACTTTCCATATGCTCTAAAGAAATAAAAATTTAATCTTAATTCCTCAGCTGCTCCCAGGTGTTTGCTCAAATAGTTGGGTTTTGCAGCCTGGCTAGAAAAATAGATGATGTGACATTATTTCATAATAAAGTTGGAGAGACATGAATTACCACACAAGCAAGTCTTAAAACAGATGGCAGGAAGCACAGACACAACTCAGACCTGCAGTAGAAAAGGCAGACCTCATCTTTTCAGACTTGAGCACTTCAAGCAAGTCTCCTTACTGTGGTAATGAGGGGGGTCCTCATCTACACTTAGAAGTGCAACAAGCCAGGTCCTATTTGATGATTTGGAGGCAAAGCATGCCTTGCATTCACACAGCTAAACCCTTTCTGGCCCCCAAATAATCTGTCCTCTGCCTCAACTATGCAATCTCCTGGTAATAAACCACAGCCCAATAGCATCTCATGACCTGGGTGTTACAGCACTGTTTGAGAGGGAGCCACCTGGTGCAGACCAGAGCAGTGGGGGCTCTCTTCAGATTCACTGAAAACATGAATTCTTGAGACCCTTGCCTGAAAATTCTGGCCAAAATCCTTATAGAGAAGAGAATTACTTGAAAAGGTACAGGCAGGTCTGAATTATAACACACTCTTATTGCTCAGCTTCCAAGGCACATTCATATTCACTGCTCTAGTTCATCTCTAAGCATGTATCTTTTTCTAAATAGACTCAGGGATTTTATTTCCCTTCTTCAAGCTGCTAACTCTGCAATTGACTCCCGAGGCCTGTGCTGTACAAAGGAATACATTCCCTGTACTTCATAAATTAGGTACAGTTATTCAGATGTACTTTTCACAGCCAGGAGGATTTAAGGTGAACATACAGGCTGTACCTCAGAGACTTGCTAGGTTAATGCTTTAAAGGGAATGCTATGAAAACTGCCTTATGAAAAGAAAAATCTCTTCAGTATCAAAGCTCAGGCAAACTACTGAAACCTGACAATTTAAAACATGTACAAAAATGAAAATGACATCATACACCTAAATTTATAAAGATTCATTAACAAACACTTTGAAATTTTTGTTACATTTGTAATAGAACACATGACAAACTTATAAAAACAACTTATTGTTCTCACATGCCAGATGCATAACCCAAAGTTATTATGGGGCTCTAAACACAGTAGCTGGAAAACCAAACACGGCTGTTCACATTTCAGGGAGTGACACCATGTACACAGGGTTTCAGAATCCAGACTGGTTCATGAAAAATTGGAGGCAGCTGCCAAATGAACCATTAGGTATCTCACTCCTTGGCATATCCCAACACAGCTCTGGATGAAATCATAATGGCCAACAAGGAAAAGTCAAATGACCAGGCTTCCACATAGCTTTTAGACAATGTGCTCTGCTGGTATGGCACAGAACACGAAAGCGACAAGGAATAAGGCTTTAAGTCAAAGAAAAAGGTTAAAATTCACATATTTGGAGAAAACCCTTTTCCCATCTCCTCCTAGTCTGCAGCCATTTATTCCTTCTGAACAATGAGGCACTGAGCAATGGGAACTACAGTGGACATAGATTCTGCAGCTCTTGGGCCTTTCATAAACTTGAACTGTTTTATCTGGGTAATGCACTAGTTCCCAGTACCCCAGGACAGAGAGAGTGCACTCAATTTCTGTGAGTAAAAGCATCACCCTTGGAGGTTCACAGTAGTAGTGGTATCACGTGTCATGGGAACGCACACAGTGCACTGGCTGACGCCAATGGCTGTCAGAAATCCTCTGAAAATCCCTATGCTCTCCTTCATTTGGTGCCAGGCATCTCAGCTCCCTGCAGAGTAAAAAGCACGAGGGCAAGAAAATAACACTGACAAGCCTAATTATATCGCCCACAGAAAATGAAGGTATAAAGACAAAAAAAACCCCAATCAAAAAAAAAGGCAGGGATTGCCCCATGCCTGAAGGTGAAAAGGCAAATATCCTTCAGTTCAGTTTACCTTAATCACCTTAATACCTGCTAACAAGACAGAGAGCAAATGGTCACTATTATAATGACGTGACAATGGAAAAAAGGCAAAGGAATAACATTAGGTCACTCCTGCAGTTGAGCTCCGTGCACTGCACCACAGCAGGGATGATCTGAGTCACTTCTCTTGGCTCTCACGTACGTTTAAACATGCTCTCGTCTACCCTCCATGTTCCCTTTGTTGAAGGGGAGAGACCTGATGTCCTTTACCATTAGGCTCACTGAGGTGAGTCAGTGAAGATTACTGTGACAGGACAAAAATGCGTGGGCATCAACAATTACTTTTTTCTTCTCTTCTACTTTGTCCTAAACAAGAGCAGCAAGATGGGAGGAAAATGGGAAAAACACTTACCTGGTCAGAGGGCTCACACTCAGACAGGTTCCTCCAGGGCAGGGTCGAATTCTCCTTCAGCAGCCAGGTCCCCTCCAAGGTGCAGAAGCGATACACCTGCCCATGCAGCACTGCCAGGAGCAAAACGAACCACAGGGTCAGCGGGAGGAGAGCCTGCCTGACCAAAAGGCAAGGCACACAGAGTGGTCTGCATCTCCATGCAAACCTCCTCCTTCCTCGCCCATCACCCTCCTGGCTGGAGGGGGAAGCTGCAGCATGGCAGGGGAAGTGCTACACCTGCTCCCCGCCTGCCCCCAACACTCTGCCGCTTGTCCTCAGGGCCCTGGAGCAGCTGCCAAGGCATCTGATGGCTCCAGGACATGCTCCAGGACAGCTGCTGACCATTCCAAAGTAACAAGAGACTGAAATAATTGCTTCCACCTTTGTGTGGATTTTACAACATGCATAAATTCCAGCTCATTGAAATATTAAGATTTTAAGACATACAAATTCTGGGAATGTTAAGCTTCAGCCATAGATTTTACGTGGAAAAGAAGGTGCACAAATACTAAATGCACTTTTTCTTTCCTGAAAGCATGCAGATCCAGAGAAACCTCAGAACAGGTATGCTAACACAAGCTTCCCAAAATATAAATGCTTATACAAACATCTGTGCTACAAAACAAAGCCATAAATCTTTTCCTGAACTACCCATGTACTCTTCCTATTCCTTCTGTCTACATGTTTGAATAACAAAATTAGCAATAAATTAAACACATTTCTGGAGCAGTTAGCTTCTTGATCTTGTAAAAGCAAGTACATTGAAATGGCTCATAATGAAATTATGTCAGACTGAAGCACCAAAAGAAAAAGTGCAAAGGCAAAGGAGCACTCAGTCATAGTGTATGAAAAGAAACTCCCTCTCTAGTGTCTGGAGTACTGGGGAGATCTAACAGCTTAGTTGTATACATAAGCAACCTGGAAGCATCCTTGTAGTACAGTAACAGTGTGAGCTGTTTTGCAAAGGAAGTTTCTCACTAATCACATTTTTGACCCAGTAAACTCACCTATTCTATATAACCAAGCTACCCCTCAAAAAGCAATGCTGGGTCAATCCCTCAACCAGGGTTAGCCTCTACCCAGGCAATGTTTGGAAAAATACACTTACACAAATATTCTGAGGTGTAAGAAGCTGAATTAGGAAGATTCAGTTCTACAGGGGCATCAAAATACCTCCGAGTTACAGCTTTTGCTCAAACCCAGCCTTGCCTGCTGCAACCTCTTCCTGTTGTCAGCTCCCTCATTATTGCAAACTAGTGCTCATCAGAATTTGGTGTTTCTGTTCAATGAAATTTTTCTGTTCAGAAAATTTTAAAACTTGTTTGAAATTCCAACAAGCCAGTAGGTTATTTGCATGTTAGTTGACAACTGCTAATCTGTTTGATAATTGTCAGCAGCAGACAACTAGTAGGTTCTCTAAGTGATGAATGTTTTAAAAAGCAATATAGACATTAATATTCTAATAAGCCTTTTTAATGAGTATGCTAAATGGTAGCTGATAATGGCTCTGGTAGGCACAGCCTATTTGCTTTTGTAATTGTTATCCTGAATATACCAGCAAGACACAATATAAAGATGACATAAAAATTAAGTTATGCTTGATGGAGGTTTTTCTTACTATTAAGGATATCTGTTTACAGATGTTCACACGAAAACAGAAGGAGAGATTAGGTACAGCATCTGCAACACATACATTGACAGCCACTAACTGCACCTGCTCTCATTATCGACTGCCAGTGACAACCACTTCCTTAGGTCAGGGTATTGCTATGATGTTGCTCAAGGGTAATAAAAAAGCTTATTTAGGAACATCAGGAATAAAAGAAAGACTAAGGAAAATGTGGGTCCTCTTAGGAAGGATAGGGGAGACCTGGCTACACAGGACATGGAGAAGGCTGTGAGGTACTCAATGGCTTTCTTGCTTCTGCCTGGAGAAGAAAAGGCTCCAGGGACACCCTCCAGCAGCCTTCCAGTACCTGAAGGGGGCTACAAGAGGGCTGGAGAGGGACTTTCCACAAGGGCATGTAGCAATAGGAGAAGGGGGAACAGCCTTAAGCTGAATGAGCGTAGATTTAGATTAGATATTAGGAAGACTTTCTTTACCATAAAGGTGGTGAAGCACTGCAACAGGTCATGCTGAAAGGCTGAGGATGTGACATCCCTGGAAGAGTTCGGGACCAGGCTGGATGGGACTTTGAGCAGCCCAGCCCAGAGGAAGACATCCCAGCCCTGGGCAAGGTGGTTGGAACTAGATGATATTTAAGGTCCCTCCCAACCCAACCATTCTATGATTCTATGACAATTTTAAGGATCTCACACCTGATGGAGAGCAGCAAGTAGGAAAGCATCATTTTACCCCCACATCCCTGCTCAGGATTAGTGGTCAAAATTTGAAGTAAGGTGTTCAAAACACCTACACAAAAGCAGCCCTAGGAATCAGTAAATATTGTATATTTGGAGCCAATGAACATGAAATCCAGGATGTTTAAGTCCAGAGGGTCACAGGACTAGGAAATTCAGTGTGACTGCCACTAGATGAGCTATAACCAAGTATTACAAGACAAAGTTATTATGACAAATAATCTCAGAAAACAAGAAATTTTACTATATTCCTGAATTAAAAAAAAAAAAAGAAAACTGCTAAAGGAGAATTAATTAAAAAACAAGCAAGCAAAAAACTCCAAACCCCAATATTATTTCACATTTTCTGAAACTTTGTGAATTCCCGTCCTCTGCCAGTATTTCTTAGTGGCAAGGTCTAATTGGGATGAATACTTAGCTTCAGTATACTTACTTTCTCTCCCAATCATCATGACACATTTTAATTTTCTTTTTATTGATAACACTTCTTTTTAAATAATAAAGAGGAAAATCTATTGTATGCTGAAGCCTGGCATATATTATGTAAGTGAAAGGTTTACTGTAAATGAAACACAGAATTTGCTATCAGACAGAAAGACAAGGCAATTCATTTAGATATGAAGAAAAAATAATGTAATGCTATTACACTGGACAGGAACATTCCTGCTACATCTAGGAGTCACAAACACTCAAACTGAATGGCTCTTACAGACTTCTAGGTAGTCACATGGCAGCTGTGTCAGGTTGTCATAGCCTCACTGATTGACAAAACAGTGGTGATCAGTGCAGGACCCAGAGGCAACTGAAGACCAGCTGGGCTATCTGCACCCAGGAAGAGCCTTAAAACACAAAAGAATAATTCAAACAAATTCCAAATAGATAAGAATGCACATAACAATGTAAGAGCCTAAACACCTGGTCTATGAAATAATTTACTAGCCAAAATGCTTACGAGATAGAAAATGTTAAAAAAAAGGAAACTACCACTTTGAGGCACCACTGAGATTCTGGTTGATACATGGAACAATGCTCATGAAAGAGCTGAGAGATTACAGTAAGCAGGACATGAAAATAACACAGGGCTGATGCACTGCAGGTGGCCGGTTACCCTCAGAAATGTGAAAACAAGTCTCACTGTTGTGGAAGTGGATTGCTTTCAGTAATGTGTCAGACTCCCCATTACCCACACAGCATCACTCTGTGAGCTGTGAAGGGCTCAGAAATGGATAAACACCACACACACGAGACCCTCCATGCCCTACAGCTGGGCCCATCCAGCACCAGCACCACGCAGGACCTCCCAGGCAAACCCAGCCCAGGGCTGCGGACACCTCGGAGCGCTGTGGGATCCGCCACAGAAGCTGCCCAGAGCCACAGTGCCAGGAGCCCAGACCTCACACAGCGTGACCAAGGTGCACCTTTGAAACAGAACCCTCCCAAACTGCATCAACCCACAGCCACTCCTACTTTCTCCGTTTCCTCAAAGCAGAAACAGCCTCCATCTACTCATGCTCTGGGCAACAGGCTCAGTCACAGGCAGCCAGCTGCTACTGCCCAAACACAACCACGGCTGTTACTGCCTGAGAGCTCAGGAGAGACATCACCCGAACTGAAAGCTCTTCCCCAGTCGTGCCTCACTGAAGTGAGCGACAGAGCAAAGCCTCTACACCAGAAACTCTACTCCGGTGCTCCTCCAAAATAACCGAGAAAGCCATGGAGACTTTACATCATCTTTTCATATACTAAATTCTCATCTTTGCTTGCTGAAAGTAGTTCCAACAAAGTTCAAGGAATCCACTAGCTTTTAATCAGGAATGTTTTGGCTGAAGAATTTCAAGTGTCTTACCATTCTTATTGCTCAGAGTAAAGCATGTGGTTTGCAATAAGGCTACCTAAAAATGCTTTAAAACAACTTTTTCACAGGTATGTTTTATGACTCTTTCTCTGCACAGCTGGTCATGGCTTAAAATGGCAGAGATCTTCAACCTTCTAAAACAGATAAAGGGATAGTATATGTACATGTTCTGTCTTTGCTGAGGGCCAGGTCCAAAACTCACCATGAACCTCATTTCTTTCAACTTTCATGTGATGCCATTGCCGAAAAGAAATTTAGTTATTAACAGACACTGAGGCAAACTAACAGTGACATGCTTGGAGATGGCCTGTATGCCATGACAGAAAGAAGGCACCCACACAGCTTCCCCTGCAACTGCTGAGCAATTTCTGCTTCTTGCTTGCAGGTGATTTACTCAGAGGCAATTCACATTTGTCCATGCCTGAATTCTGCAAAGTGGCTCAGGCCCTCTTACCTTTAATGGAGTCAAAACACCAAGCATACAACGATCAGCTCCAGGTCTAACAGACCAGAATGACAAACAATATTATTTTAAAGGTTTGAGGTGGCTATTGCCTCCTTGCTATCCCTGCAATACCTTTTTCCTGTCCAGTTATGTTTTCTGTTACCATATAGTCAATGTTTCAAATCATTCCACTGTATTCTAGAATTGGCTATTATCCTCTGCAAATAAACAAACAAATCCACACCCAGTGCACAGGGAATCTGATTTTATTTACTTTTTAAGTTAAGTGCAAAAATTTGCAAAACCTTTGGAACAGCAGCTTAATGGCACAAGTTTATTTGAACAGTGTCAATCACACCTCATTAGAATTACATGTTAAAACATGGACTGATGTCCAACATTCAGTCTCTGTTAAGCTGATAAAAGGTAGAGAGTCAGCACTGAAACTAATAACATCTATCCAGTGAACCTGTAAATCAAATCAAATCCCAGAAGTAATACTTTTTGAATACTTTTACGTATGGAGTTCATAGGCAAAAAGCTCACAAACTTTTCCTTATTAGCCCCGCTTTTACTAGAAATAAAAACAAATGGAATGACTTCTCTGTTTGAAACAGCCAACCTCATCTGCATTTTACAACATCAGGGTGTCAAGGTCAGTGTGACATTATTCACCCAACTGTCCCTGAGGATAAACTGGAACATTATTCATTGTAACAATATATTACAGAATGTCCTAGCCAATCAATTCTATTCAGGCAGAGAGATGAGAGAATGAGAAGAACAAGAGACTGCAGTTTTGTCTGTCTGCTCTGTGTCAAGTATTATAGACCTCTCCTCTGTTAACATCCATTCTCTACTTCCAGCAGGGGAATTGTTTTGGAAAAGGTAACAATTTTCTCTATAAAGCAGGGACTCTGCAGTATGAGAGCATCACAACAGTCTTCCAGGCAGACTAGCTTGTTCCTGAAATGAGCAACCTGCCCTTTGATGGGGATAACAATTTATCAGAAATTAGGAGGTTATGCCCCCACCAACAGCTCTGCTCTGTCACTTGATGTGACTCGGGCAATGCTCTCCTGAAAGGAATCATTCTTGGCTGTAAAAGCTGCTGCCAAGTGTCACTCAGCCCCAACCCTGGTGCTGCTTACTGCAAAGGCATCCTACACCCAGGACTCATGCCTGGGAGCATGCAGCTAATAACGTGACATGAGGGAACAGCCTGATCCTGAAGCCTGCAGGGAGCTGGAAGAGCCCCAGCCTGCACCACTGTCCAAGAATCACATTTATCAAAGTGCTCTTTTGTGCTGGGCTTACAGCCACATCATCTGAAATAATATTACCTCAACAGGCAGTTTAACTACAGGTACTTTATTTAGTATTCTTTTGCACCATTCCTCTTCCCTCATAATGTATTAGTCATCTCAACTCCTCTGCTTTTGTAATAACAAAAAGGGGGGGAAAAAAAGCCCACTCTTGCTTAGCTGGATCTTCCCTTACACCATGTAAAGGTAGCTGTTAGGTCGGTGCAAGCTCATGTCTGTCTCTTGGTAGGAGTGTGAATGCATTTACTTTTCTTTTTCCTCTTGTCACTCTTCTTCCTTGCAGTGCTGGGTTTTTTTTTTGGTTTTTTTTTTGGTTTTTTTTTTTTTTAATTGGAAAAGGCTGGACGAATTCTTGGATCTTTCAAGCTAGGAGCTAGTGATGGGGAACATTCACAATAGGGATGTTTGAGTCCATTTCCCCACCTCTCACCCAAACAATATACACTACTGAAAATTATTCTCTTCCTGCACCAAGAACCTGAAGTTCTGACATGACCTTATGCAGACCTAACAGATACCTTTACACAGTGCAAGGGAAGGCCCAACTAAGCCCAGGCCATGCCACAGGCTGCACAGCCCCCTCTCCACGTCCTGGAAATCCTCAGTGCCTGAATCCTCTGCTGTGCTATCAAAAGCACAAAGTCACAGACACTGCACATGGAGATGATGCTGTTTGGCGTCACCCAAGGGGTACTGCTTGCATATATATAAATTCTTATTTTAAAACATTCATTTTGAAATTACATTAACACAACAACACTAAAGATTCAAGAATTAAAAAGTGTTAAGCTAAAGCTACTTATATGACTTTGAGTTCCATCCAATAACACTGTTCCTACATACACAGTCACACATTTTTTTCCCAACAGAATCCACGGTTTTATTCAGGACACAGAACAGAGGAGATAATTTAATGTGAAATTATTCATTCTTACTACTGTGAGATGCCAAGCCATATTTATGCAGACTGAATCAAGTCTATACCAAATACAGCATTTTCTTATTTGTATGGTCCACTCAAAGACCACCAACAATTCAGCTTCCCAATGAACACTAAAGGCTATTATCTCATATGCATAAAGAGATGATCCAAAAAAATAAAGACCATATTTTAGTAACATAATAAAGTCACATTTATACAAAAAGAAAATAATGCAGCCACAAAATTTGCATGGGCATATTCAGTTCTCCTAGTCCAAAGATCATCCTTGCCAGCTCTGCAATATCTTGCCTCACTCAACACAAACATCCTCAGTTAATGAGGCAATGATCCTGCAGAGAAGAGCCTCCTTTACTACATCTCACATGCAAATCCATTCTTCATAGTGAAGGAATAAGATCTGTGCAAAAAAAAATAATCACAGAATATAACTCTGTAATTAAAAATGACTTGCATAATGGTGGCCAATAAAGGTTATGCAAGCAAAGAAGACCATGCCAAATCACAAAGTATTCCTTAAATCACAAACTTATACATCACTGGGTATCAGTTAGTATCTCAAAAATTAAAATAGCTTTCTGAAAAACAATATTGTTTTTTAACAGAGCTTTACCCTAAAAGGAGCTATACCCTCCATGCATTTAATTTGAGGAACTTGTATTAAGAAAAGGCTGCATTAACTATGCTAGACCACACTGACACCTAACATAACTTTTTGAAATAAACTTAGAAAAAGAATCATAAAAGTGCATGCATGCATGTGTGCATCAGGTTTAATAAAGAGTGTTTATGAACTATAAAAGCTATGTGAATTAATGCAATAAAAGAAGGCAGCTTATGAAAAACAAGTATTTATGATAATGGTACAGCTTTGTCAACATTTGGTAAGATACCAAAAAGCACCATTAAAAGTTTTGTTCAGAATAAATAAAACTGGGTTGGAATAAATTTATTGCAACAACAAACGTGATTGGAAGTTTAATGCAAAAAAAACTTGTAAAAATGGTGCTAAGAGGTTTTGTGGTTTTAAGTTATTGGATCAGTTAATGTAATTAATAGAAGCCATCCTACCAGAGGATATTAAAATGATGCAAAAAAAAAAAGTGCAGTTAAAAGTTCTCTTAGAAGTCTGCAAACTAAAGTCTTCCCAGGGCAGACAAAGGGATCTATTTTACTATGCCTATAGTCCTATAAAAATAATAATTTAAAAAAACCCCAAAAACAAGCTAAAAGGAAAGGAAAAAACTAGACTAGTCATTAGCATGATGCTTGCTGATCTAAAGCAAGGAAAAAAAAAATTTGAGAAAAAACAACAGATAACTACTATGTTAATTATGCACAGCCAGGAGGGAGAGGGAAGTACACATGCAAATAAACACTGGTTGGTTGATGCAGTTTCTGAGCAAAACGAGAAACTCCAGAACATGGAGGCTGAAACAAATGCCAGGTGCTGCAAGCAAACTGCCAATCTGGCAAAAGGGAAATTAGTGGTATTTGGTTATCTGCAAAAACAATGGTATAAAGAAACAGTGATTAAATAAGCCTAAATTTATCATCTCTCGCAAGTCAGTTATAAAGATAACCAAAAAAATCCTAAACAATAGGAAGCGTTCAGCACAGACACCTGCTAAACAGATCATAAAAATTAATTCAAACTATCTAACTTCATTTAGAGCTAACTATAATTCCACAAGTATTAGCCACTATCTACAGAAAGTAAAGAATGTGGATATTTCAAAGCAGAACAAATAAAATGAAGCATCCTATGCATTTCAAAGACTGAAGACTTCTAACCCCTAACTGCATTCCCCTCCTTGGTTCTCCTCTTCCTTCAACCCTTCCTGTTGCTGCAATATTTATTTCTGCTGCTGCTGCTCTCCCTTCCCACTGTTGACCCCCTTTCCCTTTCACTCCACGCTTTCCTATTTCTCTCAGCTCCTACTCAGGCTTGCCATTTTCCAAAACCACTGCAATTAAAACTGCAACCTAACTCCAGCCTCTCACATCTCCTTTCTTGCCAGTTTATTCCTCAGCCTTCCTCATCATACTCCAAGCTCCTCCTGCTCCAACCAAGCAGTGAAAAGGGGCAAAATCAACGAAGAATATCTTCTCTCAGATCTTGACCTACTGCAGCCAGCAAGGCCACAAGAAGCTCTGCTCAGCCCGTGCACCAAAAGCACATCTGGCCCCAGTAGTCACACATTTCAGGAGAAAGGAGCACTACTCCACACTCCTATGGTCTCCAGAGACTGTAGGTACAAACAAGCACTCATAAGGAATTCATCCCCACCAGTAGCAAGAGACATATCACCAGTACCACAGGAGCCACCACCTTTTCTGTCAATAGTGACCAGAGGCCACTAGAGCTGCAGGTATGTCTGGATTTACCTTTCTTTTACAAAGTCAATCTTTACACCAATCTCAACGATTCTTACCCTCCAACCCAAAGCTGGGACCTACCCCGATCTAAAAATCGGGATGTCTTACACCCTTATATGGGTAATTTTTCCCAAGTTCTCAATTCCATTTTCATTTCTGTTCAACTTTCATCGCTTGAAAGGTATTTGGATGGACATAAAATCCCTCTGACTTAAACTTTTCTTTTCCTGCCAAGGAGCAATCCTTCCCTTGAATATTCACTGCCTATGCTACCTCACATTTAAAAAAACTTAGAGAGGCCCACTGTCATTCATCAGTCACACCGACGCAATGTTTTCCACATTTTACCCATGTTTTCATTCTGTTTAAAGGAATTGTTGGTGCCCTGCTTCATTAAGCTCCAGGACCTCTACCAGGCAGTTTTTGCGTAAGTAAGTCAGATTTTTGCCTTCACTGGAAATATGTCGATGAGCACTTGATCCTTTTCTTGCCTAATTCATTTCTGCTCATTCCAATTGTCAAAAAGTAAATTAGAACCAGAAATTCACATGAGTCTGACCAGGCATCAACCAGCATTATTATTGCCATCAAACAAGTAATGTACCCAGGTTCTATCATAAACATTGCCCAGAAAAGCTTTATTCTTACTCAAAGAAAAATTAAAGTGATGTATGGGAATCCTAACAGTTAACATTTGGAGCATGTTTGACAAGGATTAGACACTTTCAAAATTCATAGCAGGGATCTGGGTCTCTCAGGGAAAATCTAGTCTATGACAGAAAACTCTCAATGGGAAAGTTACCAATAAAACATGCAAGTAGAAAAGGATGATACCACTAAACAAAAAAACCTGTGTACATGATTAAGAAACATAATCCTTGTAAAGATTAGCATATTTTCAAATTAAAGTTGCATTTGTGAAATGGCATGAAAGGGAGGATGTTCTATAATTAGACTACTTACATTCAGACATCTTTTCAGCCGGTCCACATTTTTTTGCACAACTACTCTGTCAAATGAAAATATTATAAAAAATTCAAACACAGACCTACTAACTTCAAGAGGCAAAGACTGAGTTGCCTTTACATAAAGCATTCACATATATATATATATATATATATATGTATGTATGTATGTAGATATAGTTGTATCTTCACCCAAATTTAACTGAGGATATTGCGGAAAAGAAGTAACCTTTAAGATCACTATCACACCAGGACACACATAAGTTGGATGTGAGAGGAGCCCTTCCCAACACCCAAGGTGAAGTGCCAGGAATTCCTGAAAAGGGGAGGAAGAAGTGAGCCATTTGGGCAAGTTGCTCTCCACCTATGCTGTTTTAAGATTAGGCATTCATGTCTTATCACATCTTTGGGACTTGGGCGGGGGGAAACCCCAAACAATCAATATTTTACTAATTAGCAACATTTAAATAAGCTGGAAGTTAATAACCTGTTTTCAACAAGGCATTTAATTATGTAGCACACACAAGCACTATTGTTTATTCAGACCCCTAATTAGTTTTGTTTACTCCTTTGTCCACAACAATGAAAAACTGCAAGTTCTTAGGTGTAAGTAACCTGAGGAAAGGTTTGAGTCCCTCTGTTTAAGAGTACACTGGTACAGAAAACAAATAAAAGCAAGTAGATAATAACTTCAATTATGCAAATGTGTAATGAGAGCATAGATGAAGTCTAAGATAATTGTTGAGCTCAAACATATCTAGCTACCTGCTAGACGAGCATGAGGAAGGCACAGAGGCAGTCCAGCTCTCCCTTGCAGCTGGGTCTAATGGTGCTCATTTCTCACTGAAAGGCACTATTCATGGCCAGATCAGCTGAAGGAAACTTCTCAAGCACTCACAGAATGAGCCTCAGCTATGTCTTCTGAGGTGTGCCTTGACATCCTTGACAGTCATTTCAAGGAATTACTTTAAAAAAACATGATACAGTTATAACTAAAAAATTTCTGGAAAATATGCAGTCTTGCCAACTGCCCTAACTCCCACAGACACAGCAAGCTGCTATCCTACAGCAAGCTTGTCCAGCATTAATACTATGCCCAGCAGCGCAAAAACCTTAATTCTTCCTAGAAGGTCTCAGGTGACCAGATCTATACCTGACATATGAACACCATGCTCCCATCACACATACATGCATTTCAGTATCTGGCCATATGCAAAGTTATCTGTTCTATAACACATTTGATGTATTTTGGTTGCAGCAGGAGAGGAATCAGAGCAGAGAGCTTTTTCCTGTCCCTATAGAAAGTCACATCTCAGCCCAGCTGGAACGTCATAAACCATTATATGTACCTCAATCTGAAGTTAACCATCAGTTCACCTTAAAAGATGTTTCTTTGTTTAAGCAAAATTGATGAAACTGAGAATGACATTGCCACATGGCGCAAAATAAATGCACGTTAATAGTATCTATCCATTAATGATTTCAAAAATTATTTCTGCCAACAGTCCCTATATCTACCCTTGAGATGAGCAACATATGTTTGAGAGTTCTCTGGTACAATACCAGATGGACACTAACAAACAGAGGCAGAGGTGAACTTGAAAGACTAAGATTTTTTTTTTAATTATTACTTTAAGCAAACTGAAATTTCCAATTATCTTGAGATGGCTTTTGGTGAAAGGAAGTATAAATTTTGAATTGCTAACGGGTTTATAAATGCAAAGAAAGATATTTTTCATTGAAAAAGATCACACCCCTTTTCAGCATTATGGAGAGCTTTCTGGAAGCTTGGTTTTATTACAGCAAAGAAGGGAAGAAATTTAATAAATGTCTAATCATCTTCAGAGTATCCAATATTTGAAGTGAAATTTATTTTCTTGCAAGCAAAAAGACAAGCAGGTACTTTATCTGTAGACTCACGTAGCCATCTGCTGCCTTGGTTTTAAAAGACTACCTCAAACTGCAAAGCTGGATGATTAAACAAAAAGTGAGAGAGATTAAACCAGACAAGGTTTAACTTGGTCGCTTGAACCAAATGTTCCTGCCGAGCATATAACTTCAAAAACTGTCTGAAGGAGAACTCTCACACAAACGCCTGCTTCCTCAGCCCTAGGGTTTTCCACAGAGCCTTCCAGAAAGCAACACAGTTTCTTTTGGTCTGCTTTGCACAGGCGACCTTAGAGCTTCACCACCACAGCACTGCTATCCATAGGAGGTTTCAGAAACAAAATCAAACACCTTTTCTTTCTGTTTCTGGTTTTTGCCGGCACTGTGGCACTCTGTCCCCAAGCTCCCTCCCGCTCTGAGTTTGAACAATGCACAAACACAGGCAACTCAGGGAAAGGGAGAGGTCCAGGACACTGGATTTAATCCTGCAGCACAGCAGATACATGAACACCAGCCCTGAACGACCGTGTTTGATAACAAGGGGCTGAGGGGGGTACTCAATTACATTTAAGAAAAGATTAGCTGCAGAAGCTTTTCCAGTGGTCCAGCCACCCCAGCAGCAATGACACAAAATCCTGCTGAGGCAGAAGTCTTCATGTGATTCTCACCTGGGTCATGGTATGGCATGCTACAGACCCAAAGCACTCCTGGCAACACCCTGACAAACACAAGAAGGTTCTGTTTCCTTTCTCAGCCCTTCTCGGTGGGCACAACAATCACAGACAGACTTAGTTTGGGATCAGATGCATTCATTTCAACACTTTTGGTTTTCTTGCTTGTGTAGTAGGGACTAAATCTGCAGTGTTGCTGTAGATGATACTATTACAATTGTGTAAGTATAATTACAGCTTTTGGGAAAATAAATGCACCACACAAGAAGGAAGGTATTAGTTAAAGAATAGCCAGGACTAACTTAGACACTAATGCTGGTTGGGGACTGTGCTGACAATTTCCATGATCACTGTTGCACCACAGTAAGGTTTGTCTATATCTCATAACCCTAGGGAAATTGCTTTAAACAAGCATAAAATCCTCATGGTCAAACTGCTAACCTCTGGTACTCGGGAGTTCCAAGGTAATGCCCCACTTCCACCCAAAGCCTCATGCAGAGCCCACACCTACCTAAAGGCACATCAGAAAAAGAAGTTCTGCCACCAGAGAGAAAATGGGGAGTGCTGGAAAGTGGGTCTCAAATGTAGGTTACAGAAGGGGGAAATGAGACAGATCTGACCTGGGAGTATCCTTGCAACAGAAGGTACTCTGGAGCAGCAACCCAGTCTGATCTCTGCATTTCCACATCCCCACATGAGGCTCAGCTCATACAATCTCTGTGACTGGGAAAAACTATTGTGTGAAGTATAGTTGTGGTGCCAGATATCTCCATGATTTAATCAGACTGATTCCATCTCTAGGAGCCCGAGGCAGCCACAAGGTTACTATCAGAGGTCATCTGGTATTACTGCTTGGTTTTTCTGCCACCAGAGAGACTTCCAGGTCTCTCACGTCACAGGCTGGAAACCAATGTTGTTTCCAGAGGTCCCCAGGCTGTACTTTTCCTGATGATCTGGGACAACAAAGGAGCAGGTGTCACCATTGCAACACATAACACAGGAAAGAGAGGATAATACAGATAATAAAGTGAATTATAGGAGACAAGTGATTCAAGCAAAGGTGAATGACAATGGAAGTTATTAGGTAAACAAAGAAAACTATTTCAAACTAGGAGAAAGGTAGATTTAGAGAGCATAGGGAACTACAAAGCACTGAGGCCTCATGGACAACATCAATTAAGACATACAAGCCATCTGGCCCTTTACCTGGCAGAAGAAACATTACAATTTAATGAGATCTTGGTAGTTGTACTGGAAGACTTCATAGTAGTACAGTCATATCATAAGGTCTTATGCCTCCATCCAGGACTGAAAAGAACCCAATGCACTCCTGGGGCACAGCTTCTAGCTTAGTTTCTTCCAAAGAAACAGACACCAAAGTTGCTCAAACTGTATCAGTCATGGCAAGCAGCACAATCAGGGATTGCTTCAAAATTCACTACCATGCCATAGCAAGATACAGACTGGCATCAAACTAATTCAGGTGTCAGACCCCTCAAAACTAGAGACAGGTCCTAAGCTGAAACAAAAGCATTCAAAGATTTCAGATTTTGAATGGAGATCTGAGCAACAGCCATATCTGTGTTGATGCAAGTCTGCAGCCAGCCTTGGTGCAGCCCGGTGCATATAGGAGCAACTGATGTGGCTAGTTCACATAACTCGTGTCTGAAACTGGTACCTCTGGAAGGTTTTTTAATTAAAAAGGATTTAGTGCTATTAAACAATAAAATATCAGAACCCCAGAGGAGGCATAATTGCAAGATGAATTGTACAGCTCCACAGTTTCCAAATCCACATGGTGTTACTGGCAGCTGGCCTTCAATTATAAGAAGGTAACAAGAAAAAGCACACAGCCAGTGACAGTGAGGCAAGGTGCCCGTCGTCCCTTAAAGGAGCCCCTACTGCTCCCCTCAGAGCTTCTGCACTGGTTGGGCTTGGAGACAGCTGTGGCCTTAGAACTTGTCATAATCTCTCTGACGACAATGTGCATAGCAAGGTGTGCAAAGTTTACCTGGTGTAACTTCAATGCTGTCATAACCTGAGTGGGCTTCACATAAAGGAGCAAAAGCTTCAACTCTGTCAGCCACAAGTATATAAAATTTGCCTTCAACAAGCTCTGGCTGTGATCCAAGATCTGTACTGGCAACTTTGCAGAACAAATTCATTTAACAATAACCTCCTCCTGCTACTTCAGCATCTCCCCACAACGACCTGCCCACAGTGGGAGTTACATAAGAACAAATAAAAGCCAAACAGAGGTAGCGTGAAATAGCTCATACAGATTTGAGGAACTTCCGTAGTTTGTTCTTTCAAAGATGTATAAACAGGCCAAAAAAGCTTTGCTTTGGGTTTTTTTTTGGGGGGGGTAAGGAAGCAAGGCATGCAAAAGTAAAGCATGTGCTTGTTTTGATAGACCAGACATTTCACTTAGTATTTTCAAAGCATTTCAAAATTAACACTTGAAAACCAAGAAATCTTCCTAAAGAGAAAATTTAAGAATTTCCCTACAGAGCACTGAACAGAATACTTTGTTTGACCAAAATTAGATTCCCTTCCACCTTCCAGTTGCCGCAGTGATCCTGCTTCTTGCTGTCAAGAAGCAAGAAAGAGCTCCCTCACTGCATGCACAAGGCTATTTTATATGGCACCCAAGGGACACAGATGACTTTATGACCTCCTGCCATGTAGTCACAGCCCA
Source organism: Daphoenositta chrysoptera (assembly GCA_013397915.1). Classification (NCBI taxonomy): domain Eukaryota; kingdom Metazoa; phylum Chordata; class Aves; order Passeriformes; genus Daphoenositta; species Daphoenositta chrysoptera. Next base: position 171,351 of record VZRO01006318.1, read on the forward strand.
GCAGTGTCTGGGCTCCTCCTTTGCTAGGATACCAACCCCTGCACTGTGCTGTGGACACATCAGCCACCTATTTCTCATTCCAGTGACAATGATTTAACCTGCACTGAAGCAGAGGCTACTCTAAACTTCAGCTGCCTTGGCTTTAGTGCGATACTGATTACCCAGATACCCATAATGTTCTTATTTCACAATTTGCTGTTAAGAAAATAGTATAATGACCAATATACTCGAAGCAGATGAATCCTAACACAGCTGCAATCACACCGATCAGGAAACTGATTTACACAAGAGAAGAAAAAGAAAAAAATACTCAAAGGAATGAGGAGAAGCCCCCATATTTCAATTGGGTGAAATTCTCAATCTAGTTTGTTGCATAACTACAGATGAAAAAAGACAGCAGTGCAGTGCCACTGAAGAAAAATAAAATAGATAAAATAACCTAGCCTTCAGGGCACATCTCAAAAGTGCACCCACAAATGAATACCAACTATTTCAGTGCAACCTATAATAAAAACAATTCTTCTAAAAATTCAGGTTTAATTTACTTGCCTGTTAAAAAAAAAAAGTCTGTAGCAGTACATGGTACATGGTTTCAAGCATAAAATTCTTGGTCTAATGTTCTGATCTTTCTTCTATTCAACTATCATGAACATATTCCCAGCCCTCAAAGTCCATCCTTGAAGACAGCATATCAATACTGACTCTTTCAGGGATGTTGACACACCTGCCAGGTAACACAACAAAAAGAAGTCTCAGCCCCAGCACTTCTAGAGTTATCTGACATGAGTGGGACAGTACTGATTGTCTCTGCTGTACTTTATAGGCTGCCTTTGCAAGTAGCATTTTCAAAACTGGCTGAAGATGACTGTTGCAATTACAAGGGAAGTGAGCCTGTAAGAAAAAAGCTTGCAAATGCACATATTCCTTAGCACAAAAGACCTGTAGGCCCATCGTCCGTGGATCTGTCTTGCAAAAGGCTGGTCTTGAGTCTCTGTACACACACGAGTCTGAATAGGCATACAGCACTGAACACCAGATTAACTCTCAAGTTTCTCAATGAACCGATTCCCATTTCTCTGTAGTTCCTCTTGTGACCTGAGATAAAAAAGCAATCCAAAGACCCAGAGAAAGCATTACTGCTGAACCGTGCCCACAATGCAGACAAGGATTCAGAAGCCACCACATTAAACGAGCAAGAAGAATGTCACACCTCAGTGAGCAGCTCTGTGGCATCACACAGGGACAAGAACTGACTGACACCACGTGCAGTTAGACTAGAGGCACAGCACGTACCTGCTGAGCATTTAAAAAGTTCTTCATACCATTTTCAGCTTGCCACTCTGCTAGGCAACCTGCTGGGCCACATCTGCTGTTGAGATTTGCAGAAGGGCAGGCTCAAGACTGACAGCCACTAGGACAAGAGTGGTACACAAACAGCAAAAGCTATTAAAGCATAGTTTGCAAAACCTGTAATTCCCCAAGGAACACTCCAGCCTTCCAAACATTTACCACACAAATTCTTATCCCCATCTCATTCTGGCTGACACCAACAGAAATTTGTAATACCTGACAATAACTGGTTACCAAAACTTATCATCCTATAAAAAATTATCAGAAACAGAGAATCACAAAACAGTCAACATTGGAATGAGGCCCTGGATATTTCCTAATACAGCGAGGAACTAGGACAAGTTGCTCAGGTTCATGTCTAGTCAGGCTGTGACCACCTTCTTCAATGACAGAGACTCCAGAACCTCTCTGGGTCATCTGTCCTAGGTATTTGACCAACCTCACAGTAAAATATTTATGTTTAAAGGAAATTTTCCATATTTCAATATGTGAGTATACACCTTGATAAGACTTCCCCTGAGGCCTTCTCTTCTCCAGGCTGAAGAATACCAGCTTTCTCAGTCTCACCTCGTAAGAGAGACACTCCCAACCTTCAATAAACTTCAGGGTCATTTGCTGGACTTGCTAAAGTAAGTCCATGTCTCTCTCACCCTGGGGAGCCCAGAACTGGGCAAAGCACTCCAGATGTGTCACACCGCCCAGAGCACAGGAGAAGGATCATCCTTTCGAGCTGCCAATGATGCTTTTCCTAATACAACTCTGAAAGCCATTGGTGCCCTTTGCCTCAAGGGCACACTGCTGCTCATGCTGAGCTTGGTGTCCACCAGGACCTCCAGGGCCTGTTCTGCAAAGTTGCTTTTCAGCCAGTCAGCACTGATACACACAACCATTCCTCTCCAGGGGCAGAACCTCACAGGATTCCTGTCAGTCCATTTTTTCAGCCTTTTGTTTAATCCACACCTCATCAGTTTGTCAAGGAGGATGTTACGGAAGCCTGTGTCAAAAGTCTTACTAAAGTCAAGATAAACACATCCATTTCTCTTCCCTTAGTCACCAGGTCTGTCCTCTTACCAGGTTCATCATGCATGATTTCACCTTCATAAACCCATGCTGACTACTCCTAATCATTTTCTTGTCCCTTACATGCTTGGAAATGGTTTCCAGGATTATTTGTTCCATTACTTCCTTGCAGAAGGCCTGACAGAAGGCCATCTATCTATCTATCTATCATCTATAATTCCCCAGATCTGCCTCCTTGCATTTCTTGAAGATAGTGGTGACAATTGCAGGAATCTCCCTCAATTGCCATGGCCTTTCAAAGATAATCAAAAGTGACCTCACATTGGCATTAATCAGCTCATTCAGCACTTGTTAATGCATCCTACCAATTGCTGTGGACTTGTGTATACCCCATGAAGTGTTCCATATTCTGATCCTCATCCAATTAGAGTAAGTCTTCACTGCTCCCAACTTTACCACTGATCTCAGTGGCCTCAGATTGCTGAAGGTGAGTTTCCCCAGTAAAGGCCATGATGAAGGCAGTGAATACTTCAGTCATTTCACCATCCTTTGCCGAAGATTCTCCTGCCCCACTCAGCAGTGGATCCAATTTTTTTTCTCATATCACTTTAGAAGCCCTTTTTGTTGCTCTTCATCTCACTTGACAGATTCTGGGTGGGCTACAGCTTTCCCAATGCTATCCTTGAATGGCCAGCATATGCTTACTGAATCACCTTTCCCTGCTTCCAGCTCTTCCACATTTTTCTACAGAAGTGATTAAGTCATGAAGAGACTCACACTCAATGCTTCCTCCATTTCAGTACCCCATCAGAAGCAGCATTGGGTTTCACGTGACTCAGTTCAATTCCCAGGGGATTTTGGGGGTATACCCCAGCAAGATTTCTACAAACTTGAAAACCTGACTCCTGAAGCACTTCGTACTTAATGATGACCTTCCCTGAACATGTTTTGAAGGTACTTCCCAAACAATGTCTCATCTTTTCTTCCTCTCCATTTCCAGTAGGTGATGAGATGGAAGTCCTGCAGTGCTAGAACCTATTTCAAGTTCCAAGTGGGGGGCTAAGCAAGAACAAGTAATAAACATACTTTAGCGACCACTCTAAATCACAGGGTGTTCAATTTCCTATTGCTCTAGATCTCCTATTACAAAGACATTACCTCTTCATCACGGCAGCTCATTAGCATTCACTTTGAACATGACTCCACAAGATGTCACAGAATACTATCAGGTCATGGTAATTCAGGCTCCTAAATTGCCTACTTGGCATTGATACAAACTTCTTGTTTTATATTGGACAATGAAAGGCCTCCTTGTTCCATTCTCATTCCTCACTGATAAAAGAGAGGTTGAGGTAGATGCACAATTTGCTCAACAAGGGAACACATCCAGAGGTCTAATGATTTTCTGAAGTATTTTGCAGTTCTCCCTACCAAGGAGTTTACAGAATGCTGCTCTTCTTCTCACTAAAACAAACACTGTTTGCAGGATAATTAACTTTTTAAAAAACTTATTTCCAAAAGTATGAAAGATATTGCACATTCAAATAATTTATTAATCTGCAGTATTGTGTTAAACCTTGTCTCTTTCCAGCAATGGTTTCAAGAGCAGTTGGAAGTCCAGGGTCTTACAGACTGAAAGTAAACAGGTTTAGAGGAAAGAAGTTAAAGTCCATGAAGAGTTTTAGGTATCCAGATGGAAAAGCATTATTGGAAAAAATTCTGCAGTATCCAATCATTTTATGTTAATTATGAGGTAAATATGAATTTAATACATTTCTAAAAGCTTGTTTATCCATTCCAAAAGCATAACATCTTTAATAATCTGAGGAGGATTAGCAAACAGCATTTTAACTTTTGAGGTCACTTTGGAAAGCAGGCAAGGCTGAAAAGGTAACTGAGGGCGGCCTCTGAAAGGACAGGCTGGAGCTGTCCCACGTTGGACACAACTGGTTCCAAAGACCCACTGCAGGGCACAGCTGAGCCCCTCAGCCAAGATCACAGAATTAACTAGCCTGGATCAACTAGCCTTGAGATCATCAAGTCCAAACTATGACCTAACACCACCTTATCAACTGGACCATGGGACCTCAGGGAAAACATAAGCAAGAAAGAGCCAAACACTGCCTGGCAGTGAGGGGTGAGAAAAGAAGTGTGAGCAACAGCCCTGTGGGGAGCTCCAAGGCCAAGGATGGAGGTAACGTGAGGAGATGCTGCAGGCACCAGGGCGGAGACCTCTTCACAGCCCCTGGGCTTCCATGGTGGATGAGGTAAACTGACTTTGGATGGCTGCCAAACATACACCCAGCTGCTTTCCCTCCTCAGCAGGATGGGGGAGAAAAACTAAGATGTAATATCTTGTTGGTCAAGATAAATAAGCAACCAGAAGAAGTAATGGGAAAAACTGGGATTGGATGTTGGTACAGAGGGGAACAGCTATGGGAAATCCTTTGTGGCTGTAAAGTGGTGAAGGGCCAAGGGGTGTAGTAATACTGTGTGTGTAAATTTTTAACCTTTGTCAGTGTTGTGGTGACACTTTGATTTAAGTGTGGGGACTTCCCCACACACACACCACCACCAACCCTTCAAGATAATGACAGTTTAATAAGGAAAGCAAAAGCTGCACATGCAAGTAAAGCAAAATAAGGAATTTATTCACTGCTTCCCATTAGCAGGCAGACATCCAGCCACTATTTGGAAAGCAAGGCCTCAGCATATGTAACTGTTACTTGGGAAGACAAACACCATCATGAATGCCTCTACCCACTTCTTCCCTCTTTCCCTGAGCTTTATTGACAACCCCAATATCATACAGCAGGAATACCCCTTTGGTCAGATCAGCTCAGCTGTCCCAATTATGTCACCTCCCAGCCTCATGCAGACCCCCAGCCTTGCTGGCCTCCGGCAGGGCTTGGAGTGCGTACTTTGATGGTGGGTAAGCGCTGTTGTGAAGAAAGTCACCTCCAACCCAGCCAGACTCAATATCCTCTCCACCCCTTATTTCATGCTATTTGTATTATGCCCAGGTCCCACATTATGCAATATATTTAAGTAATCTTTGACTGTCCCATCCCTTTTCTTTGTCATTCCTGATATCCCTTCATACCAACACTTACAACATGCTCTCCATACTTACACCATACACTTTGCATCCATAAATCAGATTTATATATTCTCATTAACTAATATCCTCTGTCCTTTAACAGAGGCCAAAGCCAATTCTCCACACCACCGTAGCTGGCTAATAAACTGTTTCATTTAGACTTCAAAGCATAGAAAGATCTTCACAAAGAACAAGCTGTACAAGTCACTGGTTTGAAAGACAGAATGCTAGACAAAGTGATCTAATACAAGTGTACATGCACATAAGGATGTAAAATCTAAAGGTAACATTCAGTCCTTCATAGAAGAAGTCTTTGCAACCAATGACAATGCCTTCATCTCACAGCATTCTGAGAAATAAGTTTATCTCAGGAAGCAGCACAAAACACTTTCACTTCAGACTTTTTTGTCTGTATCTTCTACAGGATGACGTACCAGTTAGCTTTGTTACTTTTATCTCATTTTTCCAACTAAGCCATTATCATTGTTAGATAGCCTTCAGCAAGCACAGAGCTAAATTATTAATAGTCACCACTATCCAAGCAGCAAAACCAGATGAGAGCAAAAAACATCCAAACTAAATGCAACCTTTAAGAAGTCTGTTCTCTCATTTTCATCTTCTCCTGCTAAACAGAGATAAAGAATGTATCACACTAATATCCATCCCTACTTTTATGTTACAGAGCACTGACTGCACTCAAGCCATTTAAGCCAATCTTGTCCTTGCTAAGACTGTGCAAGGAAAATAGGATTGGTTTAAAGCTGTGCCTACAAGGAAAGGCTCTTACCTGCATTAGCCCAGGGAAGATACCAGGGGCAGCTGACATTCACGTAGGTGCCAGGCAGTCCATCTGGCCAGCAGGCATAATCGTCAAATGTTCTGTTGCAGAACTTGCCTTCTGCAGAGAGAGGGAAGGGAGGCTCATGCCACTGCCTGGTACTAATACAGCAAGAAGGAAAAAACTGAAGAGCAGAATATAAAAGGAAATACAGACACATGCATTTAAGCTCTGATGTGAAATTAAATGACATTTAATTATCTTAAAGAGTTTATCTTCACACAGGAAACTGTTGTTTTGAGGGAGGAAGAAAGGAACAGATTAGGGTCTTACACTGAATCAATAGACAAGAAAGTAATGGATTAGTATTAATTTACCTGTCTTTTCTTTTTTACACCCTTACTTGTCCCAGTTTAATTTAAAATCATTTTTGCTATGAACACTAAAGATAATTCTTCATAACAGTTCAAAATCATGCAGTTGAAAAGTCTACCCTAATATATAGGTCCACCAATGAAATACCCACACACAACCGTAACTTTGCATTACAGCTTAATCAACACGAGAATACTTCAGATTCATTAAACTGTCATTCTTAGAGGGCAGCACTCAACTGCTCAACAGAATAATGCAGCAGAGGGAGATGAATGTGTCCCTGCCACTGTCATCAGCTACTGCTCTCACTCTGACATAATAATGTAGTTAAGACAAGGAGTATTAACAGTTTTGAAATAATTCTTCACAGGCACAACTTTAGACCCATCTTCAGTGTGTCACAAAAGCACTGAAGCAGAGGAGAGGCTGCACGGTGTCCAATTGTGAGCACCACTGACAAGTCAATCCCCTCCCTCTAAACACCACGATGCTGGCACATCACAGATGCTCTCAGAACATTACAGCAGCTCAAATACTAAGACAAGCTACATTCTCTTTTTCCTTAAGTCAGATGCTTTTGTTTCCAAAGCCATTTCAGCATTTTACAATGCTGAAAATAGTTTATACCAACTTTACAACCCACAAACCCCTAGTTCAATGTGAACAGCATGGTCCCAGATTTCCTAACACCTTGACCCCTAAAAGAGTTTCAGGTCTATTACATTAGTGGCTGTTTGATAGGGTACAGCTACCACTTGCCACTGCATAACACTCTGGACCTAAGGACAAACATCTTTACAGTGAAATTGTTCCATAAAATGCTTTCTCCAGCAGAGGGAAGAGTCCCACAGAGAGCAGGCAGGAGCAAATGGGATAAAGAAGCACTGGACCAGAAAGAAGTATTTTTAAGTTCATAATCACTCCCCTGCTACTGTTATCACACATTTTAAAAATTAATACATCCTATCCCTACCAACCCAGCTTACCTGCCACAATGGGGGGTGTCTCATATAAGTATTTCTGGCACTGAAGCTGATACTCCTTCCATTTTTGCACAACCTCAGAGAGGGACCCATCTGAACTCTGAAAGAGAAATCACGAGTCTCAGACATTTCAGGGATTTAAAGAGTAGGGTTTTTCATGCAGAATGAGTAGGTGAGTGTGAAAATGACTACAAAAAGCCAGACCAGCACTGCTTGTCAGAAAGGGTACAAGATGATGCTATGTATTTGCCTAATTTCAACCAAAAAAAATCCCCTTCTATTTGTACCATGAGCAAAAAATAAAACCCCACAAACTATACCGTGTCCTCACTGAAACCCAAACTGTGCTAGCCTTGGTCTCTTGAACATGCCCCACTTGTGTGATTTATTATCTCATGAAAAGACAGGGACAGCAGTAAGTCCTTTATTAGTAGAGGTTTTCTTTCCAACAGCAGTATTTCTGCTTTCCCATAAATGAAAACAAGTTAATTCACTGTATTCAGTGGATATTGCCCAAGTATTCTTCCAAAATGTGGATAAAAGCTTTTCAATTTTATTTTTCCTTTGATGAACAGCTTTTCCCTGCATCCTGCATATTTTTACTGAAACTGCAGAAAGACATGGAACCTCATTTTTGCACATTTTGACAGGCTGCAGGTTCCACCATCAGTTACCCCAAGTAGTGAGGGGGCAGGGGAAAAGTACGTACAAACTTCATCTGAGGACAAAGGAAATTAGCTGTCATTAGAATGAGCAGCTAACAGGGTTGGCTGCTCACTCAACTCTAGCAGATGTCCTGCGAGGCTCACAGAGATCCAGCTTTCCTGACTGCATTTGAGTAGAGACATTACTCCTTCTGCCCCGTCTTTGTATTTGTATAAACCAAGTTTAAATATCCGGATTAGGACGCTGTAAGCGATCAACAATGCAGGTAACTCAGCCTTGTTTTTCCAGAGAAAGGCCCATGGATGTCTCTCAGACATACAATCAACAGCATGAACCTAATGGTACAACACACTAATGCTGCTGAGTGGAAGGAAGCTAATTTAATCCCAGATATCAATCAGTTTATTAAGTGAAGCATGAGGGTAAATAATCCTTGCAGTTCTCCCCTCCCAGCTTCCATTGCTAATTTTTATATTCCACTTGTTCTTCTAAACCTTTTTCAGATGGTTAGAATAAAACTAGAGTAGGGAAAGATTTATTTTTTAGTGAAGAAGTAATTTTAAAACTCTACTGCATTTCAGGAAAGTCAAACTGAATCCTGTCCACTACAACCAATATGACTAAAATTTAGACGCCAATGCAATCACTATGGTGATAAAAGAACAGAACAGACCAGACCTCTCAAGTCCTCTTCTTTTCTATACTTCCAATTCAAATGTTTGAAAAGAAATAAACCAAGCACCGTATGCATAATGCTTCTGCCTGGATTAGCTCACTACATTTCATTACAAATACGGTCTTGCATATGCAATGAAAAGTACAACATTTAGTAAATACCTGTATTGTGTTTCAAGAGTAAGTACCTATAACAATTTGTGGCCAGGGCTTTACAGCCATTATTTTAGAAGAATTTAGTCAGCTCCCCCTGAAGTCAAAACAAGCACAATCCTGTGGATCTTGGAAACTCTGACCCTGTTTACCTGATTTAAATCACCTTATCTATGCCAATAAATGCTGCAAAGTCTGTCTATTATAAAACAAATGGATTCTACTGAATGTACCTATGGAAAAACAAACCTGTAGCATAGTGATCTATGCTCTACATACCTGAAGGGGAAAGAAAACATCACCTAAATTAGGTCCTACAGGTGTGTGTAGAGAAACAGATCATCAGTAACTAAAACTAAAATGCCATTTACATATCCATCTAGGCTGACTAAGGACAGATTACCTGAATACAGGGAGAGAAACAGTTTTCAAACTTTAGTTTCTCTCAGGCCATCTTTACAAAGTGACTTTTAGGTTATATATCTTAAAATCAGAGAATCATTTAAAGGTCTTCATTTTACAAGGGTGGTAAATTGAAGTTACCTAAGACTGTTTCACTATCCTCTCATCACCAGGTTAGCAGTCTAATAAAGGAATTAAAAGGAACATTTTCAAGATGAACTCTTAAATTACAATCCAGTATAATTTCAGAAGTTATTAAATATCACACATCTTCCCAAAAAGTAACTATTGATCAAGCATGTGGATGACTACATCAAGTTAATCCAAATTCAGTTTTAAAATCATTACAAGATACAGATGCATACAGAGTTTCACTTAGAAACAAGACTCTACCTTTTAAAATATCCTGAGAATATCATAAAACAGCTTGCCCTAAGAAAACTAGCTCTTTTGGAGTCAGGAAGCTTAAAAGTAATTTTTCTAAAACAAGCTTTCCTCTGTGACCTTCATGAAGGCAGAACAGCCAGCTGAAACTACAGCTTAAAAACAAGCCTTTATCCCATAATTTAATGAAAAAGTAAAAGCATTCTACTTATACTGTTTCTTCATAATGTGAGAAGACAATTCTGAGAAGGAGATTAGCAAACTAAAAGAATGAAATAATTAGACATGCCTTTCTGTGGAGATGACCTATTTAGTAGACAGTTTTCTATCATCTTTGGATTGTTGCAATAAGACAATCAAATATAAATTCTAAGACTGCATAATTTGTTCTCTCTATGCAACAGTTCACTGTGGTTCAGCTAAATACTGTGGTTTGTTATAAGACAAATTGACTTAAACTTGGTTTTAATATATGCTAATTTCTATTTCTCAGATCTTATGGCCCACATGAACAAGAATCACAAGTTACACAGTGCCACAGATTTACTATTTGAGTAGTTACTCAAATATGAGATATTGTGTTTTCTTGAGAAGTTATTTAATTCCTTCTGCAACAAAGCACTAAATGAAAGTATACAAGGCCAAGGTTCCTGGGTCAGTACCTAAAATTTGGAGCAAATGGAAAGTGTACAGCTTTGTTAAACTCAGAACTATATTTTCATTGCTGAAAGCACGTAGTTGTGGATTTACTCTGGGGATTTTTCCTTTTGTATTCAACCATGGGTGGAAGAACAGCAGTAGTTTTGCTGTGGTGAAAATATATCACAGAAGGACAGCAGAGAAGAAGATGGAAACACAGCTGACTGTTTAAGGTGGAGAAGTCAAAAGGCATGAATGGATGAAAGACATTAAGGAGGTGAGTGATTGTGCAGCCTAAGGAGCATGAAACAAATGCAGAAAAATTAGGACAGTCAAGAGGACAGAGACTGGGAGCCTCTTAGGTTATGTATACAATTACATGCAAGTAATCTCTAGTAAGTACACTCTAAATTAGCATATTTAACAGTCTGAAGACAGAATTCCATACAAATCCATAATGCCTTCAGAGGAAAGCCCCTTTCTATAGCCATCATTTGTCTTCATAGGCGTACTGTAAAAGGAAGCATTTTAATCACTTTTCAACATCTCTGAAACTATTCCTGCTGAAACAAAAACCAGCATCCACACAGATCCAAGGTAATCGATGCCACAAAAGTAATATTCTAATACTGTGAAATCTGAGCACACAGGGTACAGAAGCCTCCAGGCAAACTGTACCATAAAATGGTGTTAAAGTGGAAGGGAGAGTTCTCAGAGCTTCAGAGGCAACTGGTGACTCCTGGGATGATCTTCTCTCTTCTCCCACCACCACATATAAGGTCTCACATGCAATAAAATGAGAAATTCCTCCTTATATTTGTATTTCTTTTGTCTTTGCTTGTCTGTTTTTAAACGGGGACACTTATGTTACAAATTTTTCATGTTTTTAATATTTCAGGATAACAAGCAAGACTTTGCCTTGCTGCTAAAGGCTCACATGTAATGTTACAACCACTGGGATTTCCAAATTGCTAATCTTAATCTTCAAAAGATAAGCAACCTGCCATTGAACAACAGTTTGGCATGGCCTTGGTATTCTTCCCTTGGATAGCAATGCCTCTTCTCTGCCTTGTGAGAAGAGGATTCAGATTATATTTACTGCCTTTTAGCTCAGAAGGGCACTAATGAGTTACTTTTAAACTTCACTGCCCTTTTTGAAAAGCCCAAAGCAACATGTTACTCCAAGGCTATTCTGCTCAGGATCAGCACAGCAACTAAGTCCATGATAGGTGAAGATTACACATTACAAGCCTTATGCTCGTTCTGACTCGTAACGTTCTTTCACATATAATACAGATATTATTAAATCATTACTTATGTAACATAAGCTACAGGCCAGCATCAATACACCAGTACAGAGCAGAGCAGGACAATCCCCTCCCTTGCCCAGCCAGCAATGCTGTGCCTGCTGCACCCCAGGACGTGCTTGGCCCTCCTGGCTGCCAAGGCACTGCTGACTCGTGTTCAACTTTCCGTCAACCAGAACCCCCAGGGGCCTTTCTGTGGCACTGCTTTCCAGCATCTCATTCCCCAGTCTGTCCACACATCCAGGGTTGCCCCATTCCAGGTGCAGAATACAGCACTTTCCCTTGTTGAATTTCATATGGTTGGTGATTGCCCAGTTCTGTCATTTTTTAGGGTCTCTCTGCAGGGCCTCTCCGACTTCAAGCGAGTCAACAGCTCCTCCCAGTTTTGTACCATCTGCAAACTTGCTGAGTATCCCTTCCAGTACTGTGTCCAAGTTGGTTTTGAAGACATTGAAGAGCCTGGGGCCTAAGACAGAGCCCTGCAGAACCCCACTAGTGCCAGGTCCCCAGTCTGATGTCAGCCCTGTAACCCTTTGTGCCTGACCCATGAGCCAGTTGCTCACACATTGCATGATGGGTTTATCCAGATGTGTGCTCAAACTTTTGTCCAAAAGGATCTGTGAGAGACAGGATCAAAAGCTTTACTGAAATCCAAAATGATTACACCAACTGGCTTCCCTTGATCAACCAGGTGGGTTACCTGGTCATAAAANTGACCAGTGACAGGACCCAAAGGAATGGCCTGAAGCTGTGTCAGGGGAAAGTTAGGTTGGATATTAGGAAAAGGTTCTTCACCCAGACGGTGGCTGGGCACTGGAACAGCTCCCCAGGGAAGTGGTCACAGCACCAGCCTGACAGAGTTCAGGAAGTGTTTGGATAACACTCTCAGGCACATGGTGTGACTCTTGGGGATGGTCCTGTGCAGTGACAGGCATTGGACTCAATGATCCTTGTGGGTCCCTTCCAACTCAGCATATTCTGTGATTCTGTGAATAAAAGCCAACACAGTGGTCACCTAATATGTTTATTGAATTCATAGCATGGACATAAGCTTGAATTTACAGTTTTGTCCTAAAATCACAGCCCAAATGGAACAGAATACAACACTACCACCCCACATATATTTGATGGAATCCAGTATCATCTTGCATTATTGGGATGTTCAAGAAAGAATGATTTCCAGGTTTCAAGCTTAAATGAATTCATTTGTTTGGGGCTTAAGTACAGCGGCCCTCCTGAAAGTGCTTTCCCATCCAGCAAGACGCTTCAGCTTGCCACAAGAGCACTCTGGGAGCAGAAATTTAAAAACAGAGGCTGTAGCAGAACACAACTCTGCAACAGCACTAACTGTTCACAGAACAAATTTGAAGTAAATATTAAGTAAACATGAAAACACATGACTGGAAGGATGCTATTACTATCTCCCCAAGCCCATCAGTCAAGATCGAATTTGTCTGGAGTTACTACAGACTTGTCAGAAAGTCCTACAAATATTGCTGCTCCAACCACTTGTTTGTAATAACAGTTATGTTTCCTTAACTATTGTGGGGGAAAAAAAATATCCAAACTAAACACTAAGCCAAAATACCCAGTACTGAACTTGGTATTAACAGAGTCCTTTGACTCACTGTTCACCCCATAATAAAACAACCTTGTTGAGGATCAGTCCTTCAAGTACAACGCTTCTGGAAGACCAAAAAGACATTCTGGAAGTGTGTTAGTGTGGGAGAAGGTTTTATTGTTCAACCCTCACTCTCTCAAAGAGATGATATTTAACCCAATTTTATAACTATTTAGTTCAACTCTGTGTAATAAGTTAATTTAAATCCATTACATTAAACATCTCACAGTCCAGTTACTCTCCTTTAAGAACTGAAGCTATGCCAAAGGAGGAGAAGGTACATCAAAAAAATGATGTCTCTACTATAGATAATTCAAAAGAAGTATCATTAAAGGTACCCTTTTAGAGAGATCATAAATTAGATCATACTTTAGGACTGACATTCCCTAGATTTCTGTATTTATCACATTCTCTTCCCACATTACGTTGCCCAGTATCAAGTTTAATGTAGTCATTTGACATTATGCAACACTAAGTGACCCTCTGAGATAAAGTCATTACTCTCAGTCCCTTCTGTAAGGCTGGTTGACTGATCAGATGATATAATATTAATTATGCTTCCCAACTCATATTTTACAAGATACTTCGTCAGTGGTTGGATCACTCTGTACAAATTCCTCACCCTGCAGTAAAAACAAACAGGATCAAAACAACCTATCTTTCAGGGGGGAGCCAGCTTCTAGGAGCTTTTCCTGTAAATGCTTCTGTTCCTTAGTTACTAATGAACCAATTATTTCAGAAGCCCAAGAGCGCCAGAAAAAGAAACCTTTCAGCATCCTCCCCACTAGTGAAAAGCAACAAATGAGCTCCCTCAAAAGGAGCTACTGAATTCAAGGAGAAACTCCCTGGTGACACCTGCCAGCTGTTCTTGCCCTTAGGCTGCAGCAGCTTAGTACTCACAAGTCCTTCAAGAACAACAAAAAGTCTCAAGACTTCAATAAAGCCAAGTCTTGAGAACAGTGTTTCACCATCTGTCCAAGCATGGAAACCCCTCTGTTCCGTCACTGACTTCACGTTTCATGACATCAAGCTTTTGAACTCAAAGCTGCAAGAGGAAGCTGTCATCAGACACTTACATATGATCAATACACAGAAAAGACATTCCTCTGTCTGCCTCTTCAGAGCTGCTCAGCCCAGATTTCTTTTTCTTTTGGTCATGTTTGCTGCTGTTGTTCTTTTTGTTTTAAACGAGTGGCTGACTCTCAGCATTCCTCTCTCTCTCAGCTGAAAAGAACCACTGCACCACACGGTCCCTCGTCTTGGCCTGCCTGCCCACATGCCTTTTCCTTTTCTTTTACACAGCTGCACAGCTTCAGAAGGAAGGTTTGGCTGGGCTCAATCCCACAGCAGCCTATAATAGCACCTATAAGGGCACTAAACACCACCACCCCATTCCCCTCTCCCACCCCCCTCCATTCTTAAGACCTGTTGTTACTAGGTTAAGGAAAAAAGAATAAGCACTCCCTATTTAGGCATCTCCAAAAGGTCTGGAAATGCAGAATGCTTCTGCTCAGAATCTCAGATAAGGCATTTTAAAGAACAAAACCAAAACTGATTTGAGGCATATTCCTATTTCTTGGTTCTTCTGCACAGGGAGCTCCCAGTTCAGCTGATTGATTGTTCCACAAGTCATTTCAAATACATAAACTGTCTGAGCAGGCAGGAGAGTTCAGCCCTAACCACAAGGGTTTCCATTCCAGGACCAAACACTCCAGGGTTTGTCCTGGGATCTTTCATTTGTGCTTTGAAAATAACCAGTTTTCCCAACCCTGAAATTTTTGTTTTGACAAGGTGCAGCTCAATGAGAAAAGTATCTCTTGGCCCCTGTAATTTTCTGGATCAAGACAAAGTATTTGGCATTCAGAGACACAGATGTCAGAGCAAACCTTTAAAGACCTAAATCAACCTGAATAGTATCCAGTTTCAAAATAAAGGGAATAAAGTAAAGCCTAATATTTCAGCATGCTACAAAATTTAGCATCATCTTCTAGGGACATAAATATGTAAAATCAAACTCCCATAGGTCAAGTAAGATAGTCTGAAAATGTGGTGCAAACCTGTGTTCATAGGGTTCAAGTTTCTAATGTTTCTGTCTCCAGTGATGGACAGACCTGGGACAAAACCAGTTACCTGCAGAGTTTTTCTGTCCCATGAAGAACTTTCCCAGCCTGGAAAGATTTCCATCTTTGATAACTGTAGGACCCATGAATCCATATGCTCACTGTTGAAGCAGGTACACATTCAGATTGGCAGCTGCTGTTAGCAGAAAATGTTATTTTCATTACAATGTCTTTCATCTGTTCTGGTAAGTGTTCCTGTCAAGGATGTATTACATGAGCCACTCAAAAATGCCAGAAGAAAACTACTGAGCAACTATGGAGAGGGACAGAAGAAAAATGTAAAATTCAAAAGCAACTATAACTCAAACTCTTGGAGAGAAGAAAGCAATCCAACAATTTTAGTGTGAGACAACATACAGCACTCATGAGAATTATATTTTCATACAAGGAGATTTTACTGTGCATTGCAAATCTAGACATACGCTTTCTGAAGGGCTCTTTAGCAGAGGACTTTTATTGATGCAGTCGTACAACAGAGCAAGCAAAACGTAATAGTTTAAAATGTATTCTTAGACAGATACACAAGGTATAGCTCTAGAAACATTAAGGAAAGAACAAAGGCAAAGTTGAAGAACACTGCAGGAGCAGCAGAAGCTACAAAGCTAAAGATGAGAGCAGCACTTCATATCTACCCTCACAGACTTAGAAACAAAATTCAGCCTAGGCCACTGGAAGAGCAAATCAGCACTTCATTAAAAATTGTGTAGTAACATAGAATCATAGAACAGTTTGGATTAAAACACATTTAAAGATCATCTAGTTCTAATACCCCTGCTGTGGTCAGGGACATTTTTCACATAGATCAGGTTGCTCAGAGCTCAATCTAACCTGGCCTTGAACACTTCCATGGATGGGACATGCACAACTTCTTTGAACAACCTGTTCCAGCAGTTCACCACACTAATGCTCACACAAAGTAATTTGTTCTTTCGATCTAAAATCATTCTACCCACCTTTAGTTTAAAACCATTACCCCTTGTCCTATGACACTACAAGCCCTGGTAAAAAGTCTCTTTCCACCTTTCTTACAAACCCCATTTGAGTATTGAAAGGCCACCATAAGGTCTCCTCAGACCCTCCTCTCCTATGGGCTGAACTGAGTGCTCTCAGCCTTTCTTTGTAGAAGTCTCAGGTCACTTCCACAGCCCTCTTCCAGACCCAGTCTGACAGGTCTATTTCTTTCATTTATTAGGGACCCCAGAGTTGGATGCAGCACTCAGGTGGGATCTCACAAGAACAGCAAGGGGAGAACCCCTTCCCTCACCCTGCTGGCCACACTGTTTTGGGTGCAGCCCAGGATAAAACAGGGTTTCTGGGCTGTGAGTGCACACTGCCAACTCATGTCCAGCCTCTCAAACACCAGCACCCTCAGGTCCTTATCTGCAAGGCTGCTCTTGATCCATTCTCCACAAAGCCTGTATGGATGGTTCTCCTGATTCAGGTGCAGGACCTTGCACTTGGCCTTGTTGAACATGGGCCCACTTCTCAAGCCTGTCAAGGTCCCTCTGGATGGCATCCCTTCCCTCCAGTGAATCCAATGCACCACTCAGTTCAGTGTCATCTGCAAACTTGCCAGGAGCACACTCAATCCCACTACATCTCTTAATAAAGATATTTAAAAGTACTGGTCCCAGTACAGACCCCTGAGGGACATCACAATCATTAAACTACCAAATGGAACAGAGGGAAAATGAGGGATATATATGGTTAAAAAAGCCGAGGAGATTTAGGGTGGAATTCAGATGCCTGATCATAGGTACCTATCATTCCCTTCAATATAGATGTGTCCCTCATGTTGTCTCCTGCCACACCTACAGAGAGGTACAGCATTCCCCTGCATCCTACATCACATCCATCAGTCCCATACAGGGTCTTGAATACTGTAGAAGTTTTAAGCAGCTCTAGATGCCTACATTTGGGAAACTGACTCATCTCTAAGCTGCTCAAGCAAAACAAAGTAAAGAACATCTGTCAAAGCTGGACTTCTGGCTCCTCTTGCTGAGGTTTAAAATGCATTAAGCTGGTTCTTTAGGACATACTGAACCAAGTGTATTTAAAATTATCTTTATCTTAGGCTTATAACTGATTGGTTTCTCTGTACCAGCCAGCAATTGGCCAGTCCCAGAGCTGGTTGAGCAGAGGGACAGACTGAGCTGCCACAGAATTGCAACATTTCAGTTTTCAAGTTAAAAAAAAAAAGCCACACCAAAAAAAAAATGCCCAAGAGTCATCTTCCTCACAACCTCAGGGACTGAATGAACATCACTTCGTTGTAAATAATCTGTATTTTCACTAGTCAGGAAAAAACAAATCTTTTCCCCTTCCATACCAAAACATCCCAAGAGAGTTAAGCCCTCCCCCCCCAGCTTTTTAAATGACTATTTAACAGTCAACAATCTTAAAGACCTGTGGTGTAAAGCGTAGCTATTTTTTTCCAAGATCACAAATCCTGTAGCAATGTAAGCCTGGTCACCTCTTTGTCATACCATCACTGCAATCCCTACAATAAGCTCAACAAGAAAAAAAACCCCAACCAAATAAATCAGACACATTAACCTTCAGAAACCTTTTTCTCACTGAAAGCATTCCCATCTATACCTTTTTATTTGTAAACAAACTTAGCTCTCCAGTTAAAAAAATTACTCAACAATCACCACAAAGCTATTTAAAAAACAACCCCACACACAAACCCAAAAACTACACACCGTAAAATTTCATGGGTTTGCATCTACTATCATTTAGCAATTGCCAGAGTAGAATGCAATCAAACCTGTATTGCTTTTACCGGTCCTAGTCGAGGGCAGTAGTTTATTCTGGTTTTAACAAATGCACATTAACTCCCTCAGCAGCTCATTGTCACAGTGGCTCAAGGCTCACTGTCCCATTACCTGCCGTATGCCCTGTCCCTGCCAAGGCAGTCATATGTAGCACCTTCACAAATTGCCAGTGCTCTCATCAACAGTTACGACACATTTGAGAGCCGAGCATACACAGAAGTTCCGCCAGCGAAGCTCATTCACCAGACGTCATCTGTTTGCCTTCCAAATCCTAAAAAGTTTAAGTGCTTGACAAATTTATCCATCAGATATTTACTTCCCAGTTTTCCTGCAATCCCTCTGAGCCAGGGAAGCTGACTACCGAAGTACAGACAGATCAAACTGAATCACAGACCTTCCTTACTCTAGGACTGCAAAGCAACTTATGAACCACCCTATTGCTACAGGAATCAGCTCGGGTTTTTCCTCAAATCTGCTGCATTAACCTTGCATACCAAATACTCAAATACTAATATGCAGTCCTTCTTGTGCAGTCAGTGCCATGATCTCTGGCTACAGCTGAATTAGTAGCAAAGGATCTTATGCATTAGCTCTGCAAGGCAATTCCACAAGCTACAATGCTTCTGTCTCCAAACAGTTAACAGAAGAGAGGAACTCAAACACAAGATCTAACATCTATTTTTTCAAAAGTTTATCCCTACTCCATCTTCAGGACGCTTCTAGCAGGCTGTGATCTTCATCATTTGGGATCTTATTACATCATTTTCTCAATAGATGGGCAATCAGGGTATTCTCCTCATTTACTACCCTCACCAGTGCCAGGGCTGGATCTTACTTTATTTCAGTCAGACAGTTTGAAAGACAGTCATAACTCCACAGAAATCAGCCTGCCTCCACCTCATTCCTTCTTTCCTTCCCTTACTCTCAGAGGTATATGCAGCCAAAGAGGACTGTGGTTTAAGCTACAGAAGTGAACTGCAATTGTGCTGATGTTAAAGCTGATGGGACTTCCATTTCTTGCCACTTTTCCTTAGGGACACCTTCAAAATAAAAGGGAAGGTGAGCAACAGAGGAAGATTGCTGTTCAAGCAGTAAGCACACTTGTTTTCAGAACGCAAGAGATGGGATAAAGCCCAAGGGAGAAGCAACTTGGTAAGGCAAGCAAAGAAAAACATGCAGAGAGCTTCAAGTAAGCTGCCCAGCCTGGACAAATGGAAACAGAGAAGAGAGAGCTGCCCCTCCAATCAAGTCTCCAGATTATTCATCTTGAGGAAGGTGAAGTTGTGCACAAAGCTTCCCCTCCCCCCAGCTCGAATTTAAAAGCATTGAGGGAAGCAGTGACCATGCAGTAATAAAGCTGAAAATGGATAGGTCACTTAAAGGAATTAAACTCATTCCATGTTAGTAGTTTCACAGCTACATATTTCCCCATCTGACACTAGCCTTAAATCAAGCAGCACTTGTAGGAACAGAATACATTCACAGAGAAGATGCTAGAGAAAAAGCTTAGGAACTTAAATAGCAAAGGCTTGGCTTGACATGTATTTCCAGAGGGAAAGTTTTCTCTCTGAGTGAACCTGCTCTGCAAAAGACTTATGTTTTCATCTCAGCTCATCCTTAAAATGTACTTTTGAAGCACTGGGTCATCCTATAGCATAACTATCAGCATTTAAAGCAGCATAAACCAGCACCACTGTCAAAAGCAGTGTTTTTCTGTCCCCAGAGAAAGGTGGTGATTTTCTCCCCCACGCCTCACTCCCCTCTTCTCCTTATGCCTTATGATGCACTGATGGTATGCCATCAGCAACTGCAAGCTCAAGAGCCTTACTCTCAGAGGTAAAATTAAACAGGAAAAATATTTGACAGGCTAAGTGTTGCTGTGAAGCAGAGACAAATGCAGCACAGCTCACAGTGAGATATAAGAATAATCTTAATTTTCCACCGTCTTAGAAGCGAGTAGGAAGTAAAATCCTGTATAGCATATAAAATGAATTACCATTTTCAAAGTGTTAAGCTAGGAGTCAAGTGTATTACTCAAAAGAAGCAAGGGGGGAAATACTTCAACATAGCCCCTAAATTTTCCTCATCTACACTCCCTACCATACAGGTCATGATTTTTCATCTTTTGCAACCATGGTGACCTTGAGGCCAAAGGACTCACACGATAAACTCATTCATTTCCCACATAGCACCTTCTAGAGCGTCACAACAACTGCTGGCATCCATCTCACACGTGCCAGCTTGACCAGAAGATACCATTTATAAACAGATCTAATCTTGACTTGAAGAGTCCAAGTGACCAAGAATGCACTGCATGCTTAGGCAAGCTGCTACTGTGGTTGATCACCCTCAGTATTGAATTCTTCACTTATTTCGAGTCTGAATTAAATTAACCATGCAAATGACTTTGCTTAAGAGTAACTACCTTGCAAAATATGAAGTATGTCACAATAGTTTTAATTAATAAAATGGATCTGAAATAATTAAAATCGTATCTGCCTCAATTTTCCCAAGATAACAGGTTGGTTAATATTTATGAGGTTAGATAATTTTTCAGTCTTTTCACAACACTGGTGGATAAATATCAGATTAAACGGTTAAGAGTTACTAGTGAAAGCAAACAAATTGAATTTTTCAAAAACTGTTACCATTAGGTACCACCACACTGTTGTGGAGCCCTGCAAAGGAGAGTCCAGTCGCCTCCACCCCAATGCCATTAAGTTAGGTTCTGATAAAGGAGCCAGTTGTCCTCTAGCCTCAGATTATGCAGACTTGTTAGACAGTTTTATCTTCATTAGCATTTTTGAAACTGTTGGTCTGTACTTGTTGCCATCACGTTCCTTACCTTTTCATTATACATAATTGCTGGAGTTATTTTAGCCACCACTTCCATTTCTTACAAGAATGGTTTAAGTTCTAAGAACACACCTGCAGAGCTGGAGGTACTGGGGACACTATCAGCATCACTATCACCTCAAAGTTAAAAGTATTTGTGCTTTTCATATGGTAATTTTTTCCTTTCACACAATTTTTACTCTTTCAGCTTGGCAGCTGCAGATGGTAGCTTACTTTGGTTTTTTTTACTTTTCCAGTTAGAAGGAATGAAATGGGTAAACAAGTCAAAGTCTGTAGATGGAAGTGCTGCAGTATCAGGGCGTAGATCACATCTGCTTCTAGAGATTGGCAAAAGCTTTCATGCCTGAACACCTTGCCCAAAAAAATACATCTGTTCCTTGCAGCTACCGAAGTAGCATACTGCTATAATATAGACAACAGTCCCTTTTCCACCTCAGGAATCTTTTTTGCTTTAACACTGTAGATTATGAGGGCAGAAAGTTCACTGAAACACTTAGATTTAAAATAGGTAAATAAGCCACTCTATGTGAAGTTTCTGCTCAAACACCACTATGTAAGTAAAAACACTTATTACCCAGGTAGAACTAAAAGTACTAAGTGGAAAAGAAAGGAAAGGTCAGCTCCAAAAAACAGGCTGGAAATGGCAGAAACATAAAAACTCTTGTGTTCTGAACAACCTGCAGGAACAGCTTTGGTTCAGGTCACTAAGATGCATCCTCCTCCTTTATGGCAACCAAAATTTATTTGGATGCAGTGAATAAGTCCTTGTGCATGCAAACACCCTGCAAGATCCTTTATACAACAGTCTCCAATTATTAAAATGAGCAAGTCAGAAAATCATGAAGTTAAATCCTTTACAATTCCTGTCTCCAAAATGATGGATTATTCAGATATGCAGAGTGTTTAAAAAAGGAAGGGGGGAAATAGACAAAAGGACATTTTTATTAGCTTTTCAAAACCACAAGAAACACAAATGCTCATCACTACAATTTAGTGAGGCTCCAGGTGAGCCCAGAATACCTCTGTAGGCTAATCACTATATAAAAAGGGGAGGGGAGGAACTTCCTAAAAATCTCCATCTTAACTGGAGTTGTTCAGTAGTATCCATTTCATGGAATTCAAGGGAGGAAACAACACAGCCAAAAAAGGCAGTAACTCACTACATGGAGGACAGGAAGACAACACTGGCCAGAGCTGGGACATGCTCCCTGGAGGGGCCCATTAGATGAGCAGCTTGGGCAAGCGGACAAACACAGCAGACAGGCCAGCTTGTCTGCTTTGTCTCTACCAGAACTTTTAATGGAAAGGACACTAACCCACAGAACATTTCTCTTGTCAGATTACTTGGACCAGAAATGGTCAAAAACTTAAGAAGGCGCCGGGGTGGAGGAAAAGACAGATGAGAGGCAAAAGGCGGCTAAAGAGAAAATGATTTAGTCAAGACCAAAGTAGGCTGACACTTTCCATTCCCAACTGTTCAAATAGTTTATTTTCCAGTTTGGATCATAAAACTAAATAAAAGATAAGCATTGCAAAATAAGCACAAAGCATTTAGATCACAATGGTAGTGGAAGTTGAATATTTCCATGTCGGCTGCCTGTCATCTCATACTTGACAGTGTTCCAAGCTTGCTAAAACTTTGCTATGAAATTATCTTCTCATTTCCCAGTTACATAGTCTGCTGCCCATGCTGTCTTTCACGTAATACTTTTCTTCTGTGCTGATCCCAGCTGTCCATTGAGCAGGATACAGATACGTGGGACAATATAATAAATCTGTTTTTTCAACAATTGGGTTTTGCTCCAAATATTTCTAGCATGACAAAAATAGGAGGAAGAGGGAAGAGTAAGAAGAGCTATAAATTAAAAACAAACCAAAAAACTTCAGAGGCCATAAAGAAGCATCAACATAAACATTGCCATCTCCGATGTAATTTGGGGATAAGAGAAAATATTTGGAATTCAGGATTTTTATGCAAGTTCTTTCTAGCACACTAACTGGAAATTTAGTTTCTCCTTGATCAGTCAGTACAAAGGCTCTCTCCTCTTCCATATACAGTCTAGGCATATTCATGAATTACTCAAACATGTGAATTTTCTTTAAGGCTTTACTTAAGCATTATGCCAAGCAGCTCAGCCATAATGGCAAAGCCATGATTAAAGATAACTGTAAGTCTTTCTGTTGAAGAAAAACTATAGAGCATTTTCAAAAATAGGGGAAACACACGACACAGCAAAGCTTAAAGCCAAGCTGTGAACCAAGTTGCTGAACCTCAGAACTCTACATGCAACGGGCAATACAAAAGATAGACATGAAAGAAACTTTCATGTTTCCCCATAATTATTGAAAGCCTGGGCAGGTAGAAAGTTAACCTCATGAACCATAAATGATGTTTACATTAGCTTTGTTCTCCCAATATTACAGCCTTCAAGCTCCCTCAGTAGTATGTGTAGCACCGACTGACAGCTTGGTTTGTTATTAAGTGCCTGGCTCTGAAGAGTATAGCATTTAATAGTACAAATAGTCTCATTGATGAAGATGTCTCCTGTGCAGCTGTAACCCCTTCTCCACCAGCAATCAGTTATACAGGAACTGAGAACATTTTCAGACAAACACAGTCCTTCAACCTTGACTCAATGTAAAAAGCAATTCATCCTCTACTGCTTTCTGTAGCTATTACAGATATTTCCAAGGCACCCATTATATTAGTATTCAAACACACAGACTTGGTGAATTAAGTGCACATGGAGGAAAGCACTACCACTCCTTCCCCATAATAGGTATTTGGAAGGGGTCATTTTACCAAATGGATTATAGCCAAACACATGTTTAATAGCAAGAGTGACAACAGCTCCTACTTTCTATGCAAAATGTAAGGCAACAATGTAATCCATTTCCCTATGCAATAATTATTATGTAAACCCACAGGAATGTTACTTACCTGACTCAGTCTCCCTAAAATGAAGACAGCAAGATAATAGAAGTCTGCAACTTTTAAATCTTTCCATGCAAGATAGTAAAAGAAAAAAGTAAACACTTCCCCAAGGCCCAAATCTGGCCATTTCTCATCATCTATCAGCTACAAGATGTTCCACCAGGCTTGATGAGGGGCCACAAAGACAATTAACATGGATCTTGAGACACCTCTGCTTCTTTTCTCACCTGACTATTTGCACCATTTTCTAGTTCTGGAAGACAGCCTTGATTTGAAAGCACAAACACCATAGAAGCTAAAAAGAAAAGTCCAACAAAGAACAACAACTTGTGAGTGAGCCACAAGTTACAATTTGGCAGATTCCTTGTCACCAACACCCACTGTCTTGGATGGCACCTCTCCCTCGATTGCTCAGACTGACCACAACTACTTCAGCAACAAGATGGACAGCTTGCTACCCACATTCTCCTCTTCCCTTTCCCATGTAAAGAAGTCCTGTCACCAAAGAGGACCTCCACTACTTTCTGTAGCTGAAAGCACATACTTCCCACCCATCCTGAGACAGAAAATAATCTTCTGTTGAAAAACAATTTATTCTGACCAGGTTTTCAAAGAGTTTCCCTACAATACACCATACACATCCCTCAAAACGAACAACAAAAAACCCCACCCCAAGACCCCTCTCTATCACCCTTCTAGGAGAAGGAAGAGCATCCTGGAAAATCAAAGTAAAGGTCCAAAGAAGAGACTGCTGTTCACATTTGGAAACTCTGTGACACCATTTTGCAAAAACCAAGCAGAAGTAGTCAAAGCTGCATTAACCCAAGGCTTTTTTACAGAACATTACCAGTCTACTAATGTAACAGCTTCCTCTAGAATTAATATGTGGGGGAAGAGATTAATCCATGTACTCATTTGCCCATTTCCTTACTCAATGTTTAATTGCTGGTGTGATCATGTAAAGGTCTATTTGAGTCCAATCCTAGGTGATTATAAGTCTACTGTACAGAGACTTAGTAGACCTTTTCACCTCAAAAAAAGCTCACATTGGTGAAATACCACAGTAAATTCAGTTCATAGCTAATTAAGACAGACGAACAGTGGCAGAGTGCAAAAGAAGGCAGGAGCAATGAGCAAGACAAAAGCTTGGTTCAACCATTAGAGGATGTCCCACCACTCATTTAGCATAAGCAGCAAGTAGGAAAACAGATCAGGAAATACAGAGCTCTGGCAGCTCAATGACCCACTGGCACTGACATTACCTTACCACACAAATAAGTGGCCCTGCTTGAGCAAGAATGTTGAACCAGATTACCTCCAGAGGTTCCTTACAACCTCAGCCATTCTGTCATTCCAATGCAATTTAGGTATCAAAACAAGTAAGAAATCAAGAAATGCAGTTTCCAACACCAGCTTTGTTTCCTGCAATTTAAAACCATCTCTACTATTGCAAGGCCATTAAGTTAAGAGTTCGAACTATTAAGCTAACATTCCTTTATCATTACATCTTATTAGTAATAAAATCAGTTTTATTCTACAACACTTTAATAGCCTCATTCATTACCACCAGGTGTCTTAATCCCCAAAGAGCAATGAACAAATACAGAGCATACTGAATAGTTATAGAATAATTATTTGACAATTTTCTTCTAATACAAGTTTCTCCTCACACTAACTATAGTTAATTAAAAGATAAAATTCCTGCCCCTTGGAAGCCCATAGGGAGCAAAGCTGAGTGCAACTGAATGCAGGTTTTTCAAGTTTCCTGCGTCAACTTTTACTCAATTCAACTAAGAAACAGGATTGCCAAGATCTAGGCTCAAAGCACATCTATCACAACAATAAATGTGTTGGAACTTCATTTTCTGAAATACTGTTTGAACAGGATGTTTCTGACTACCTTTATATCTGAAAGCCATCCATGAATCTGTGATGCTCTGTATTTGATTTAGAGAAGTCATACATATTAAGGATTTAGGGCTTTTTGAAAGAAGTCCACTACAAACACATCTTAATTTATTTGACATGCAATTTATAACAGTGTCATTGTAAACAGCACATAATAGCACCCTGTCTTTTTTTTTTTTCCAGAGTGTACTCTGCCTGCAGTGTCACTGAGTTTAAAAGGAATGGGATCTTTTTGTTATTCTTAGAGTGATGCATTTCAAATGGTACTTGATGAATCTGTCTTCATTAAGAAACGGTAATGAAAAGGGCAGTATATTAGAGAGCATCACAGCATCTGACAAAAGCAAACACCAATTGCTATTTCAAGTAATTTAGACCAAATACTACATCTTTAATTTTCCCATCCCAAAGGATAAAAACTAAAAGCTTAATCCATTCTGCATAGTAAGCAGAACATTTTCATTTGGGAGGAATAGGACTGAAGGAGGAAGATGGAGATTGACCTAACTGATTATCACTGATCCAGTGATACATGCCTGTATATCTTACTTTGAACCCATCCACAGCCGTGCCAATATCCTTTTACAGGTGACTTAGGAAGAAGTGTAAGTGCTTTACAGGGTCTGGCTCCTTCCACAACAGCAGTAGCACCTCTGGTGATTTTGGGGCGTAGGAGACAGGCTGTTACCCTCCTAGATATTGGTGTTCCCCTCACACTCCGTGCTTCCCACTCAATCTCACACACTGAAGCAGAGTGCAAAATTCAAGCACTGATGCCTATGTTCTCACTCCCTCTGAAAGGCACAAAATGTGGATTTCTACATACAGACCCTCTTCAGCCCAAAAATCAGTCTGTAGAGAAGTCCCAGCCAGCCGTAAAGGCAATGTGTTTCTGGGCTTTGCAAACCTGATAGATACTTTGCTCTGCCACCCTATTCCAGCTCTCAAGGTGCTCACTCTGAGCCTGAACAACACAAAGATCACATTGGGATGAGTAAATTAGTAATTTCATAGAGTACTAGTTGAGTAGAACATTCTGTAACCTATAAACCAAGCCTTTTGAGTTTCCTGGTTTCCCCCCTCCAATTAGACAAAGTAGGACACCTGATACTTCTCAATGCTTCTGTACACACAACCCTTTCTGCATATCAAAACAACTTCCAGCAGCTCTTCGGAAGCTTCTCTGCAACACTCTAGACATGTCAGAGAAGAAACAAAGTTATCAATTTCCATCTTAAAGAAAATCTATGAAGAGGCTACTGCATTGCCAGGAGCCTGTGCCTGTCAGGAAATTAATCTGTGAAAGAGGATTGCAGGTATCAGGCAGGCCAGTCTCCCCCAGAAGATTTGAAAGGTAACAATTACTACTTTTTCACACCACAGCTTAGTAGTTACATTAAGTCCATACTTCAGAATTTCTACCAGGCACTTGCAGAAGCCAAAAACTAGACCAAAAACATGACCCAAAGGGAGCAAGTCTTCTGCCATTGCTTTACCTGCAATAGTTCAGAGATAGCCTCCTTTACAGGAGAGAGCAAAAACACCTTCTGGGTTGCTGACAATACACACAGCACACTGTGCCTAGGATTTATCTTCCATTAAATAAAAATCTAAGAAAGAGACAAATATCACAGAAGGATACTAGACAAAAGTCAAGAGAAAGTTATTCTAATGTCTCCAACCCTTCCCCAGAGCTGGGGCTTTGGAGCTGAACTGCAGCACGGAGCACAATACTAAGCTACATCCACCGATGCTCCGGCTAACATGGACATCAAATGTTTTCTGCATGCTTTGTGCATACAAGACCTCAAACATAACAAGTGAGTTAAAAAACAGTCTCTCCATCTAACTGAGCCTAAACCATTCGTTCTTTCTTCTCTCCATTAAAAGCTGACTATGTCATCTTGAAAAACACTAAAGACTTGGTGGTAAGATCTCTGCAGTTGCAGGAACATACTATACCTCCTCAACTACTATTCTTTTAATGCCTTTTATAGTTACAGAAAACTTAATATTAAAAAAGAGATGGTCTAGAATGCCTTGGAAGTTCAGTTCTGTTCTAGAGTGATTTTCAAGGCTTTTTTTTTGCTTGTTTAGGTTTTTTTTTAAGGTGGTCACAGGTTTTGACACCCATCAAAGGAAATAAGGTAATTCTCTGATTTATTTGCTCTAAGAGGTTATTAGAGAACTGTGGCCCTGTTGCTGCAGTTCAGAAGTCACCTACTTGTCACCTGTCCTTTAAGTCCTGCAGTCACACCCTATATTGCCATAAAGTCCAATTACACTCATTTTAGAGGGCTTCTTTCAGATGCCAAAGAAGACTGAATTGCTACAAGATAAGCATATGCAAAATTTGACTCAATCTGGTTACATGAGAAACCAACTCTCTGAAACTCAGTTGCAAAGAAGTTTAGCTGCAATTCAACAACTGGAATATGCTTTGAGAAGAAAAAATAATTTCAGTTTTCACAATTAAATGATACATAAGGATGAATATAGCATCCAGGAGATGGTCACAACATGAGCAGTGCCAATACTTACGGAGCAGAATGGTAGTAGAAATATTAGCAAATGAAAGAATACAACAGTTGTTTCATATAATATATAAAAGTTTGCTATTGGCAGAATTCAGAGGAAGATTAATGCTACATATCATGAAATAATCAGACTGGTTTTATGAGGTGCAATCCACTCATTTCATTGGAATGACTTTTGTACACCTTCCTTGAGATCTTGGTAGACATCAGAGTAAAGCCTGGTTATAGCATCCATTCCCCAACTTGCTTCAGCACATACACCATGCTCACAGGTAGCTGGACCACCTTCCAAAGCACCAGAGAAACACCCACCATAAGCAGAGCCAGAGCAGCCAGGGGGCAGGGCCTGAGCTTCTCATCTGCATTTGGCTTGTCCACACATAAGAGCAAGTCTCAGCCTGCTCACGCTGCCACGAACACATGCTCTGGTGTAGGAGGACAGGTCCATACACTTCTGCACCAGAGACGTACTCAGTGCTAAAGTCTCTGTGGTCACCATTCTTCCCATTTAGAGGAGGATCTATGGGACAGCACTGCTCTCCCTCAGGCTGCTCACACAAGTGTTTTGGTTTACCTGAAGCCAGGCTTTTCAATGTGATCCAGCTTTCACACTGATGTACTGAGGAGCACCAGAACTCCAGATGTCAGAGGGGTTACCAAAGCATCCTAGTCAGAAATGAAAGTCCTAAAAAGAGCAAGACTTCAGAGATTGTCCTATGCAGGACATATACACACCCACATCCCCCTTCCTGTTTGCCCTAAACTCATCAAACCTAACAAAGAAACTGCTTCATGGGGAGACGGGGCAGCTGGGGAGGCAGGGGAGAAGGAGAGAAGCAGTGCAGTTTTACAGAAAGGAGAGGGAGAAATCAGCCTTAACAAGGGCAAGAGGCACAAGTGGGTGAGCAGATATGCCCCAGTTACAACAAAATTTAGATGACAAGTTAACTCACGCTCACTTGTCCTTTAAGGAACCAGAGAAGCAGAAGGTAGTGAAGATGGCAGCACACCAAAAGAGTCACAAGCTTCTCAGTTGTGCTCCAAGGGTTCAGTTTCACACATGCAAAAAGGTTCTTCCACAAAGATCACAACTCTTTAGCTGATTCCAAGGCACAACAAGAAAGCAGGTTCCTTTTCCTGAACTTGTCCCACAGTGCAACAGAGAGCACATAGGAAAAGCAACAGAGCAAGGAAATGGGTGATAAAAAAAACAACAGCTGAAACAGTATCAATAATAGTTTCAAGTTTCAAAAATTGTCCTGAAGTCATCAGAGGAAGAACTCAGAATGGCAGGGCACGTGCACAAGTGGGACAAGGCAAGAACAAAGCAGGTGAATGCAGATGAGCTCAGTGAACAGATGAGCAGAAGACAAAAATATGGTAATTGAAAAAGCCAGTGTAAAACAATTGAGGAAAAAGATGGCAAGAACGTGAACTAACAATGAATTGCAATCAATTGCAAGAAAAATAGCAGTCAATACCAGACTACATTAAGACAGCAATCTATTAACAATCAATTATGGTGAAACACAAGATGTAGTCAGTAAAATGACCAGTTGAAGGAAATATTCTTTTTCACATGTCTAAACTATAATTTCCTCTACACAGTTACCATATTTTTGATTGTTCATTGAATTAAATTAAGCCCCTGTCTTCTCTAGACAAAAACGGCAGTATTTATGATATTAAGAAGCCATATTTGACCTTGGGGCTGGGGCTGCTCACAAGGTTTCATGTAAACATTTAGGGAAGAGCTGTTTATGGTATCATGGCCACAATTAAGCAACCTGGATCAATTAATTCACGCACATCGGAGGCAGTGGCAGTTGTTTGTTTCTTTAAGAAGACAAGACCATAAAGATTAAAGGGAGGTCAACTGGTAGAGTCCAAGTGTGTTCTCCTCCACAAAGATGTGCCACACTGTATCCCTGGAACACTGTCTGTAAAGCTTACTGAAGTACCAATAAAATTGCAGGGAGTTTCCTTTTGCACAGGTCCATATCCCTGGCAGTAATAGTAGAGTCATCTACTTTCCTCCAGCAGTGGAAGGGGTGGGCTGTTTATGTTTATAAACCAGGGGTCGTGATGGTGCTGCAACTTTTCTGGAGATTCTCCTCCTGCCTGTGAAGATCTGCACGTAGTTCCTAAGTTCCTCCACATTCACACCAAGACAAGGGATCACTGGAATGCAGCAATCATAGCCCAGTGTGGTTGAAATTCGTAAATACCAGTTTCCAACACTGAACAGAAAGAGGCATCAAAGAACAGTATTCAGCCACTACCACCAAACTTTTTTTCACCTGTCATAAATTCAAATTTGCTGCATATGAAACTATGACATTTGAAGGGGCTACCTTCTATGTGGCAAGCTAGAGATGCCTAGATACTGCCTACCCTATCGCTCTTCTAATGGGAACCACTGGATGTAAGCAATAAACTTGGTCTTTTTTCAGTAGCTAGGTTAGGAAGTTTTATTTAATGAAATTAGTTCCTGCCCGATGTTTTAATTCAGGCTCACAAGAAAACAACATTGTAGAGCTTAAATAAAAGGTCTCTATCTCCTTGGTTGACAATCTTTTTTTTCCCCAAAACAGAAACATACCTGCTATTGTTATACTTACTTTTGTTAAGACACAAACTAATAGAACTGATGTACTGCACAAGGAAACATGAGCAGGCAGCCTTGGTGGCAGTACACACACTGGTTTATCACAGAAACGAAAAAGCTGTTAACGAAAAGAGACAGTAACAGCTTTCATTTCCCTACACCACTGCAGAAGGAAACAATCAGTTTTGAAAAGGACTATTTCCAAGTTAAAAACTAGCAATGGCCCTGTGATTTTAGAGATAACAGCTCCTCCTGGTGTGTCCTACCAAGTAACTGGCAATCAATCAGTGCAGCAAATTAAAACCCTATTTATACAGGCTAGCAGACACAGGATATGATACAACACCTTTAAAATCTGACAGCCAGCAGACAACTGTTTATGTTCTGTATATCAGGCCCAGTTTCACTGAACTTTATCTCAGCTATGGAGTCACAACTTTTGGAGTGTAGGAGTTTTAGTTTTGCAAAGCTCTATCACTTCCATCTCCATTTAAAAATACAAGTTCGTCTCACAAAGGGGAGCTACGTGTGCATGTACAGCCAAAATATCTGTCCTTCCATGCCCAGCTGTATCTGTCTACACTTTTCCTCAAATACCTTTGTCCAAGCTTTCAGATTGTCTCCTAGCTTGGGGGGCAGGGGAGTGGTGGTGGTGCAGTAATGGCAACAGAAATAGGGGGCAGGATTTAGGAGCTGTTTCACTAACTTAAACTCTCCTGGAACAGACATCAGAACTTTTAAACAATGCCAAGGGCCAAGTCATTGTTCTGCTGCATGAAATTCAGCGCTTTCCTTTGGCCCTTGGAGATCACAGAATCATGGAATGGCCTGGGTGGAAGAGATGTTAAAGACCTAGACCCAACCCCTCTGCTATGGGCAGGGACACCCTCTACTAGACCAGGCTGCTCAGAGCTCCATCCGACTTGGCCTCGAACACTGACAGGGATGGGGCACCTACTTCTCTGGTCCTGTTCCAGTGCCTCAACACCCTTACAGTAAGGAATTTCTTCCTATCATCTCATCTAAACCTAACCTCTTTCAGTTTGAAGCCATTCCCCCTCATCCTGTCCTAGGTGCCTTAAGCCTGAAATACCAAGTGTCATCCCTACCTCCCCTCAATATAGTTATGTTTGGAATATCATAACAAGTATCTTTTTAGTTTGTATAATCAGATTTGTTATGTTAGGCCATCTGGCTTTATAGCACATACACTCTCACTAGCTTTATAAAGTTTCCAGAAAATTCGAGTTGTTTCTAAACAAAACAAACAAAAAGATCCCCACATTATTTTATGAATACATAAAGGTTTTAGTCACTTGGGAGAGCAATTTAATCTGCATTGGATTAAATAGTACAAGCATCTAATTTAAGTTTTACACCATAAAAATACAGTAATGAACTTAAATAGCCTACAAATATGAAGTTTTTAAGAACCTGGCCATATTCCTGGGAAAGCAGCCTATTACCTAGAAGCCAGCCAAGTATATTTGAATAATAACTAGAGTGAGATGGCCCCAGTGTCAGATCTTGTCCACCCTTTCCTCCACTGATTTCTATACCTCTGCCAGTATGTGCTGCTGAGACTGGTCTAGCATATTTTGATTTTCAGAGTGCAGGCAACAAAAAAAAACCCAAAAAGCAAAACATAGTTCTGTGCAGCTTTTGGGAGCAGAAAATGGAGAAGATTAGTAACTCAGAACCTCTAACCAACCTACTAATGGAGGGATTTTTACCCAGGTGAAGATCCAGCTAATCAAGATGCAGTCTGACTTGCCATCCTTTGCTTCTGCAAGGAGTCACTAGTTTCCAGGTTCACTTTTCTTTTTTTGTTTTTCAGCCAAGCTCTATCTAGAGTCATTTTCCCACCCTAATGACTTCTAAAGAACACAGATCTACAGGACAGTGGTAGTCAGGAACCATAGTTCAGTTTTCTCAGCAGTAGGGCATGTAACAGAAGACAAGAAGTCAAAATAGGCATGGTTCTGCAAGCCCGGGCTGGGGCATGCAAACACTCTGGGGACCTCCATGCCTTCAAGGGCAGAGCACAGCAGACTTAACAAGGCATTGAAAACCAGCCCCCTCACACTGCATCTTCCCCTCAAAGCTTATCAGGATTCAAAACCAGCCTTCCTGGAGACAAATACTTGATCCTATACACCCACGGTTAAAGAAGATGCTGCATGCAGAACTAGAAAGCAGCCACAGCAGGCTTCAGAAGGGTGAGCAAGTAGCAGTAACTAACTCTACCTGCCCCTAACACCTACAGCCTTACAAAGTCATGCTGTTGATCTGGAGAACAGCTGGCTGCTGCATCTAAATAAGCCTGAGCAACACAATAGTAACTGAGAGCACCAGTAACATACACACACCCACACACTCAGTGTTGATATTTACATGAGTGCTTTTCCATTCCCATACCAGAGCACTTCAGAAATAAGAGGTGAGGAGAGCAAAATATCTATAGCCTTTCCACTGAATAATCTGTTTCTACTTCTACCCAGACCACCTCTATTATTCCCATTTAGCCTGTGAAACAAAAGCAGAGGTAGTTTGAAGAACAGGACCCCCCAAATCAGAACTGTGGCACAGCTCTTTTCTGCTCTTCACTGACATTTAAAACTACTTCTTCAAGATTATCTTATCAAACCTTTGAGCAAAAGTCATACATAGAAAAGCAGGATCTGAAATCCGAATCTGGGAGAGGGCTGGATGGCAGGGAACCAGTGGCCAGCTGCCTGTCAGCTCTCTCAGTAGCAAGGCATCACTGCTCAAGGCCAAACAGGGGAAGGACACAAGCTTGTCATTAGTAATGAGATTCTGCAATGCAGCCGTGTGCTACCAGCTCTTGGTCATTTTACTACCCTCGATGCTGTAAGGAAGATCTAGACCTAGGAGCTACCTGTCACCCTGCATTTAAGATGATGGCATGCAAGCAGCACCACCTCAGATAAAAACTCCGGACTAAAATTCTTCTTTCTTCTACGTGCATTCCTTCAGCCTTCTCTTCTCCCTCTTCCCTTCCTCACTTGTTTGAGAGGACAAAGGGAGAGAAAGTCAAAGTAAAACACTAGCCAGAGCACCAACAAAATTCTTCTTCCCTCAACTTTGCAGCACATAATTCTGCCTTGCTCTCACACCTGTCTTTCACAGATTTTATAACCTGCTATTGCTTGTGCAATGCTATTTTCAGTTCCCTTTAAATATCACCTTTAACACTATTCTAAACTGAACATGAGAATTTAGATAGCAAAGTCTCGTACTTCTGTACACTTACAACTGAGCAGAGTACTTTGTACAGTTTCTCAGCATACAACAAGCACAATCACTGCTCCAGAGAAGTTGTCAGGTAAGACCCACTAGTGTCAGAAAGGGCTATAAAAGTACTTGTTTTATTGTATGACTGAGGTTATAGCATTGAGGCCACGGAATCCTCTTTCTTCTCACCTGCTCCCACTTCTTCATCCAGCTAAAGGAGGCCCCTTGGCTCAGAAATGTAGTTAACTTGGATTCTCTAATGCTGGCAGTCCCACCATTAGTTTGCTCTGCGGTCCAAGCTCAAGCAGCTCAGTGATTTATTCTGTCAAATACCAAAAACCCGCACAGATGGAAGCTGCCCAGTCTCTCTGAGCCCCTGTTTTGGTGTTTGATCATCTTAACTATGAAGAGATTTTCCTAACTGGAATGTTCCCTAGGGCAAATTGTGCAAGTTGCACCTTTAAGGGCTTGAGATAGATAGCAAGTAAAACAAACCCACCAAGAAAACCCAACATGTCAGACAACCCTATGGGCTTAGACCCAGCTGGGTATTAAACAGATCCTCTTACTGCTGTATTATAGAAATCTGTAACCCCAAAAGCTTTTAGCAACTGGAAAGAAACTTGACAGTATGTTTGGTCCCTCATCAGATACACTGTCCTTTCCTTCACCTCTGCAGCCCACAACGCCAGCTTTGAGGCTCTCCTTGCTCTCCCTACAGCAGCAGCCTCCTGCTGCCAACCCAACGCTGTAACCTCCGTTCCTCCCCATCAGTCTCTCTTATCTCTCTGTCCCCAGTCCACCAAAACACAGGCAGCCCCCTCTGCCCATCATCCTTTCCCCAGCCCTTTCTCTTTTCCCCATCGCCTCCTCTTGCTCTTCACGCAGATTTTATTTTGCTTTCCCACCCGCAGGCTGTGTCACAGCCGACCCTACGATCCCCCGCCAGGACCCTGCTCTGGTTTTCCCACGGCACTGCATTTGTTTGCCATGACAGACACGCGTGTTATTTCCTGTGGGTGCCGGGGTGAGCATTACCTCGAGGGCAATGCCCTCGCAGCAGCAGCGTCTCCGCTTCTTTCCTCCGCTCCGTTCGCCCTCAGCCCAGGCCCGCCCGCCGAGACCCCCGGCGGGGCCGCCCGCCCCACACACGGGACCCGCGCGGAGACTCCGCGCTCCGGCCCCGCCGCCCCGGCGGCCAACGCTTGTGCCCCAAGTGTCGGCGTGGGCGCCTAAAAAGTGACGGGTTTAAAACTTCTGACTTCTCTTCGAGGCGCGCCCAGACCCGCGGCTACGGGAGAATGACGGCGGA
>VZRO01006318.1:207269-301524 GCA_013397915.1 Daphoenositta chrysoptera
GGCCCGGCCCCGCCCGGCGGGGATGAGGAGCCGCCGCGGGTGGCGGGCGCTCCGGGCGCGGACGGGCGGGGGTCGGGAGGCGGCAGCGCCGAGGGCCGTGTCGGGGAGGGGAACGAAAAAAGCCGAGGAAGTACCTCTGCGATCCCGGTCCCCACTTTTTCAGCTTCTTATTTTGCTTTATTTTACTCTGAATCTGTTCAGGTTTGGGCATCTTGGTGACCTTCGTGCTGTTCATGACGTCCTAGTTTTATTAGGTTTAATAATAGGGAATGCAATTATCCATTTATAACGTGAATTTGCAGAGCTGTACGCAGAGCAGATCAGAACTTGGTTTCTAAGTTGAAGACGGAGCACAGGTCAGTCCCGGCAGCAGTATGATGTGTAAATCTGGAGGATTTAGAATACTAATTTTCCCAGCAAAAGAAGGCTCTGAATCTGCTTTGTGCTAGATTCATATTACTGTTCTTATTTATTCACTTTGCACTGACTAGTAGAACTAAACCTGCACCAGAATCTGGAAAAATGCCATCAGAGCTAGAAGGAAAGCTCAAAATTGAACCAGGAAGTGGGGAAAATATTTCACATTGGTCCATTAGACGCAGCTAGAATATAAAAAAGTTAATAGCTTAAATATTAATGTCGTGTATTCATTTCAAATACAACACAGCATCAGTCTGAAGCTGTGGAAATGTAACTAGGCAGAGCATCGATGCTGTGTGATCATGAAATCATGAAATTCCTCAGTGTGAAATGTCAGGGCAGGACTTCCATCTCAACACCTAACTCGAGACAGAAAGAATCTGCCATGGTGGTTTGGTTGACTAAAGGCTGACAAGATATTTCCTCCAACTTTTCTAAAATGAGAGATAATAAAGATTAAAAAAAAAAAAAATTACTACCTTCAGGCTAGGCAACAGAAAACTTTAAAGAGAAAGAAACTTCTTCCACCTGGATAGCACTGCCAGCCTTAGCATGGTGCACCTATTTCACATGCCAATCTTTACTGGTCTCTATTGTTTCTGCACCCGGCTTATTAATTAAGTTTTCCAGTTAAGATTTCTGCTTTTGAGATGACTCCCAGCACCTGTGTGCAGCAGAGGGCCAGCTGCTTTTGCCAGAACTTAGTAGGCTCATACCTCCTCATCAGGGCTATGAAAGTGACGTATACCCTGTTGGAAGCAGGAATTTTACTTTGGAGAATAACTCTGCTTTCCAGAAATAACCAGAGCTAACTCTTCAGGCATGATGACATCACACCAGAGGATAATCAGAGCTAACTCTTCAGGCATGAGGACATCACACCAGAGGATGATGACCAAGCAGCCAGGCAAGGACTAAGGCTTACCTATCACAGTCTACACTGTGTACTCTCTACATTATCTTTGTGGATGGAGATCTGCATGGCTAACATCAGGAAAGGATGATTTGGCCAAAATAGGAGGTGATGTGGAGATAGGATGGTTCTGTTTAGGCTCTAAAAAACACATAGAACGGAGAAAAGTCATATAACCAGAACTCTGAAGGACACCATGGCCAAAAAAACCACTTTTGCCTTAATTAAGGGACATTTAAATATTAACAGCCAAACTCTGCATATGCTAATAAGCTCAATGAAGTACATGCTTCCACATACATGACTATATTACTCAATTCCTCCCTTAGATCATGATATACAGAAGGAGGAAAAGGGGTTTAAGATTGGGCTGTGTACAAGCAGGGTAGAAATGTCACCTAGTTAGGAAGAGACCCACAAGGACCTTGGAGACAGTTGGTGGGCTACTCTCTTCTCTCTTCTCCCTCCTCCCAAGCAGGGATGCCTTTTTTGGTAAGCTTCTGCATACAATTATTATTATTATTGTTGTTACTGTTATATCTCTATTGCATTAAGTGCGTTTATCAACCTGAATCCTGAATCTGTATTTCTGTTGCTTCACTACACCACACTATTTGTGGATCTGTGATTGCACAAGTTCCTATTGACCCCAACCAGACCTACAGGGTTGAAACTGCAATATCTGTGAATTGGTGCTCGTGCAAGTTCTTATTGAACATGACCAGACTTAGTGCCAGGTGGGTTCCAATCAGAAATCAATCCCAGCTGCACCCAGATCCTCTGATCTCCGAGGACCAGCTGGAGCACAAGGGAGTTTATTTTCTTGCCAAATTTCTATACTGTTAACATACACTAGTGTTATCTGTATGAATAGAGGAAAAAACTGGAGTGGATCAGAGTAAACTCTGAACAGGTGCATTTTCACTGTGCCCATTAAGAAGCTATTATCAAATCTCACAACACCAAACAAATCCTGTTGACTTAAATGACTGTATTAAAAGACAGATAATTTTCCTAGAGATGGAAAAATTCAATAAATTCAAATCTTTTTTGTGGGAAATACTGTTGAAAGCTCTCTCTCAAACCTGGGTCTTTTGGATTTTTGTTATATTTATTAATGTTTTTTAATAATATAAAAATTTAACTTGATCATTTATCAGTGATTATGCAAGAAAAGAACAGTTTGAAAGTAGCCAAGTGAATCATTAAAATGACACTATCCAAATTTGAAAGGAGCTGGGATCCTTTCAGTTTGAAAAATACAATGCAATGAGTTGATGAAGCATTGTTCAACTTCAGAATTTTGTTTGTTGAGGCAAGCACTTCTTTTTCTGTAGCTGAAGGAGTGCAGATGCTATTTGAAATGCAGGACTTTGTAACTGCTCTCTTGTTCCCTTACCTTCCAGCTGGACCAGACCTCTCACGTATTAAGGAGGAGCTGCCTTGCAATTACACTGCAGCAAAGGGATTATCATACTTCTATGGCCATTAAAGCATTCTTAATACAATTGACTATGTTTTGAGGACAAAACTGCATTTTGAAAAAGTTCAGTGTCTCTTTCAGTAATCTCCCCTGATAATCCCTTTCTGTGGAGATGGCATAAACGTAACTGCAGGCAAGAGACAAAGCTTTCTCAAGGGTTTGGGCTCTCTGCTAGCTGAAAATTATCACCACTGCACTCGTGTAGGCAGAAAGTAACATCCCTGTCCCGTGAGAGACTGAATGCTTTGTCTGTGAAACTTTTTGAAAGGGAAAATCTGTGTCATGGGGAAATTGCATGTTTCTGCTGTGACATTTGCCGAGTAGCAGACATTTTCCTAAACTGCCATAGGCAGTATCCTAAGGAATGTTGTAAGTTTTAACTTCGTGCTTCTCCATGAGCAGTAACTACTAGCTTTTATAAACATCATCTTTCATATTAAGTTTGTTTGGGAAAGAGACATTCTCTTGGATCTCAGTGGAAATAGATCTAAACCCTTAGTGAAATTTTATTCCTTTCTACCTTGCACACGTGTGTTTAAAGTTGCAGGGTACACTCTTGGTGACATTTGGAGAATTAAGTGTTTCCTGAGACTCAGGATTTAAACAAAAACTGGAGGGAGTGGCTGCCGTGTACAGTGGCTGTACAAGTGTTGCCCAAGTGCCTGAAAGGCAAGAGCCATTTGCTCGTGTGTTTTGTACCTGTAGTGTGCTGCAGCAGTGAATGTGCTTTGGCTCATTTTTTTCTCTACAAAGCAAAGAGGAACTGTCAGTAAAGATCCTTCCAAGCTCAATAAAAGCTA
Source organism: Daphoenositta chrysoptera (assembly GCA_013397915.1). Taxonomy (NCBI): domain Eukaryota; kingdom Metazoa; phylum Chordata; class Aves; order Passeriformes; genus Daphoenositta; species Daphoenositta chrysoptera. The sequence goes on from VZRO01006318.1 coordinate 210,886, forward strand.
AAGTGTCTGAGCTGAGAGCTAGCACCTATGAAGTAACTCAAATAAATCACTTAAAAATTTGAAATATGTGCTTAGGAAAGGAAGAAGAAGAATTTTAGTGTTGAATCATTGAATTTGAATGGTGTTTGTAGAGTTGTAACTCATATCAATAGCTTCTTAACTGAAATAAAAGTTTATCTAAGCTGAATCCTTCTGTAGGCCCCCTGGGGAAAAAAAAAGGCGTCTCTGAGCATGGTTATGCAAATAAGAGTTAAAAACATATAAGCCACAACTGTAAATACAGCACATTGGTGTTTAGATAGAGCATTTAGTCTTGGAGCTATATATACTTCAATATCTTTGGAGATACTAAATTACTTGAATTGCATCTTGAAACCTGAACTCTGGGTTAATTTATACTTCTTAGTAAAACTCAAAATTATCTTATTTTGAATCAGAACATGACTACTGCAAATACTTACGTGACAGATCAATGTAAAAAACTTCTAAATGTTTTTAAAGGGCATTAGGAAGCAGGAGAATTTCTTCAGGTTGCTGGCCGTGATACACATTTTGCATTAAATCTCTTTAGTTTTAATTTAGTCCTTTTAAGTACTAATTGTTCTGTTACTTAAGCTACCTGCCCACATGCAGGAGAATGTGCTCAGTTCATGAAATATCTCCTGGTGGCTCTGCAGGGCTGGAATGCAGGGGTTGAAATCAACCAGCTTTCCCTAATTATAGATGCAGACTCAGAATGAATGAACATAATCTGTTTCTCATTTGTTTTTCCAGACATAGGGCCTGGTTGTAGGTAATGGACAGCTCCATTTTTCAGCTGTCAGACAGTATGGCTTGTACACTTTGGGCGACACATTTCTTGATGACAACAAAGAAATGAGTGCAAATACAATTTTTTTTTTTTTTTAACTAAAGTTTTGTAAACTATATAATGAACTGAAATAGTTGTATCTACTTTTGGAGTCTAGCTGCTTTGTGGAATCAATTCTGTGTAATGATTGTATGGAAGGAATGATTTAGATAGGTATTTAATTTCAATACAATATAGTTCTCTATCTTATAAAGAAGAAATTGATTTAAATCTTTTCCTTAAAATGTTGTTGAAGAATCCATATGACTGTGTTAATTTGTGAATAAGATCCAGTCATTCCTATATTTAAAAATCTTAGAATTATAGAAATGTCAAAGGTAGTTGCAGTCTTGTAATATAATAGAAAATAACTTTTTTATTACAGTTTGAATTTCTTACCAAAATCCCTGACTCCTATTTAAAATTTTCATTATTAATAACCCCTGTTCAAAACGTTTTGTTAAGAATTGTATTTTGGACTATAGAAGGCTACTAGGATGAACTAATGGAAGGAAAGGATTGTAAGAAATTCTCAACAAAGAATTCAATTTCTCTCCTCATTTTTTACAAGAAAATAGAAAGCAATGACTCACAGAACAAAGGAACAAAAGTCTACTTATTCTTCATTAAGTAAAATAGACTGAAATATTAGTCTCCCATCTCCCTCTTTTGTTGTGGTAGCTTTTTTTCCATGAGGAAGCTATTTGGAAATCTCTCCATTCAATGTTTTCCCACCAAGGGAAACCTCAGCACAGAAGAGGAAAACTGCATTGTACAGTTTGATACACATCTTGTGCAATCATCTGATACTGGCCTTTTCCAAAGAGACAGAGAGGGCTTCTGTCTACTCTGCTGCTAGATGCCTCGTAGGTAGGACCTGTATCCCCTCAGTAAAATGTTTCCCACATGCTGAGACAAGCATTTGGTTGCTTGTCTGCAGTATCTAATGGTTTTTTGAGAAAAGTATCCTTTGAAGAGGGACAGGATGTGTCTCCTGAGGAATCAAACTTTATAGTTCAGCATTTCGTGTCAAAATATTCCCCGCATGAATGAGTGAGATTGGGAACCTGTTTCTTGGATTTCCCATGTGTTATCATGGCTGTGACTAATTAAATACTCTAGATTTTGATTATACAGGTTTAATAGTTTTCATTTACATGGCTATTTACATTACAGTAGTTTGACTTTTTGTGCTCAGTAAGAAGGAGATCACAAACTGCTAATCACAACGTCTTTGAGGCTGTTGCTTGTCACATGGTAAACATCCCCCTAAACAGAGAGGGTGACCCGAACCATCCTTCATTTCCACTGCTATCCAGCAGCCTGCTCACAGGTCACCTGGAGCTGCAGGGACAAAGGGCAGGTAGCTGTTTAATGCAGCTCTCCGAGTTACTGTCTCTGTAAGGCAAATGATCATTCTGTCTCTGAGTGTCTGTTCACAGAAATCCTGCTTTGGTGGTTAGCCAGCAGACTTTGAGAAATTAATCTTTGGGGTTTTAATCAGTTTTAATCAGCTGACCCCTTGAACAACCACTTGACCAATCTGAATATCAAACACAAACATGTAAGCACTGGTAGGAGGAACTACTGAGTAGTGAGTATATGCAGGAAGCTGCGGACAGTTTACCTGTTAAGACATCCTGCCATGATTGCTTGAGAAAATGAAGCTTAAGGTGAGTTGAAGGAGTCAGGCTGTTGATATTGTAAGATTTGAAGTTGTAGATCCACAGGAAAGTCCAGGAGTTGGGACAGGGGCAGGGGAAAAAGCAAGGAGTCAGTGAGGAAATTCTTTAACTTTAGGTGTGTCATTTTGTCCTGGAAAAAATAAAAGGTAGTGTTTTCCTAATATCCAGAAGGTGGAATCGCATCTCCCTGGAGCTGAATGAGACTTAGGAGGAAAATACTGATAACTGTATGTTAATTAAGGTAAATGTTGGCACTGATATTAAAGATGAATTTTGGATGAGATCTCAGTATTTATGAAAAACACTAAAATAATTTTGATAAAGAATAAATTTCACACAAATAGTGTGAAGTACTCTTCATACTCTTCTTCCTTCATAACAAAGGATACAAAAATGTAACGCAAATTTTAAGATCTAAAAGCAAGATAAGAATTAAAGTCCTAAAAATTTAACTTTTTAACTGTCAGAATGCAACCACTTGTCTTTTTGACATCTGGGAATGTAAAGATAGTGGAAATTGGATAATTGGAGTCTTGTATTCCTGGATATTCCTTAATTACTAGTCATCTAGCTAACTAATACCTTGGCTGAGTCATTCCTTTATTAAATACTCAATGCAGGAAGTCAGAGACTGTTCAGATGTCACCAGTGATGTTATCAGCATATATTTACATCAAATAAATTAGAAATTGTAATGGAAATAAAGAGGCATAGAAATAAGTCAGAGATGTTAGCAGTGCCTTATTTACCCTTCCTAATATCTGCTATATAAGAATCACATGGTATTTCTAATTTCAAAGTCTTCTTCTGGATTTGACCTTTATCATGGACCATTGCTAAGTTAAAAAATAGTTTTCCTGAATTTCAAGTAAAAAGAGTTAATGTATGCATGGTTCTTGGTGCTCTGAAGGCAGTACCAATCACTAGAAAAGGCATGGGGTTTTGGCTTTTATGAAACTAGAATTACCTCAGGAATACCCTGCTTGTGTGATGCAGATAGAGGTACCAAATCTTAAAAAGTTTGATAAAGTATTTGTGATGTATAGGACTGTAGCAATCACGCAGGGCAAGGGCTTTGCATGCCAGATGGAGAAGTGCAAAGACGTTTATTGTGCAGCTCAGTTTACTTAAATACTAGTGTACAAACAGGATATAACCTCATATAAACAGGAAGATCATATCCCAGGATTTCACCCAGTCACCTGGAGTATTCCCTAGATATACCTATCATGGTAAGGTGTAAATAATACCATATAAGGCCACTAACCACAATCTTCCCGGGCCATTGGTCAAGAAGGTCACTGACCCATAGTCCTCTTTTCTAGCCCATCTCAGGTGACCTGGATGTGTTTCCATGGTTACCACCAGGCCTAGGGAAGATGCTTTTGTAGGCCTTCAGGCCTGCTCTCCTATACACCCATGGTGTAACACAACATAGGAGTATAAATAATAGTAGTGGCTTTTGAAGAAATCTGAATGAGAGACTTGTCACAGCAATCCAGTTACACTCAAATATTCAAAAATCAGCAGAAACATCAATTTACTTAAAACTGCAGCTTGCACATTCCATACTTTTGATTTTCAGGATTTATGTCAACAGAAATACACTTACATACTGCTGCCAGATGTTCTTCCAGACTAATAAAAATAATTAATTTGTTTAAATATTAAGAATAGATATGGTCAGTGAATAAAGTTATTGAATAACAAAACAGTAAGTCTTTCCATAAACTATGGATATTCTGAACAAATTTTAGTTAGAACTGACCAGAACCTAGAGGCAGAAACAGAGGGTGTAGATGATGAAAATACGGAATCAACAAATCTTTCAAGCTAAAACTTAGCTCAAGTGTTACCTTCTTGGAACAAGCTCATTCCAGTCAGTGGTTTTGTGAGATTTAGAAACCTGACCAGAAAACAAATCCTCCCCTTCCTGCCATTTGCAAGGCTCTTTCCCATAGTTTTTGTTAATTCTTAGCCATTGTCACATAAAACCTCATCACACATACAAGCTCCAGGCTTCTCATGAATCATCACCTAAGAAGAAAAAGTTCTGTGAAAAGTGAGTATCTTGACGTACCAGCAAATCAATGACTCCCAATTATTGAGTCCGTTCTAAAGCAGCAGGAAAGAGTAGAAGTGCCTTCCCTTGTCTACTGGCTTGGATTACCTCTGAAAATCAGAGTAAATGGGCAGGAAAATTCTTCTGGGTGACAGTTCCACCAAGGGAGGGAAGAAAAACACACATTGGGGGTGCACCCTCTAAGCTAATTCTGGATATGTTCTTCTTTATATTCTCAAACATAGACCTTCATGAGTTAGGTCTTCTCTCATAGAGACTACTTAAATGTCGTATTTCAAGTACTTGTCTTTTTTTGATCATCTGTTAAATATCTGTGTTTTGCTGACATGGTCTTTGTCAGTTTAGGCACCACAATATTGTCTCACAACTTGAACAGCAGTAATGTGAATGGCAAATGAGCATTAAAAAGTTCAGAGAGTAGCTTTGTTTAGTTACTTTAAAAAACCACAACCAACTGTGTTAGAGTTAATTTAGGAATTTGAATGCTTATTACAATATTCTGGAGATATAGAGGCTTCATGGGAGCAAAAAGTCTTGAATTGAGATCTTGAATTCCTACAGATTATGACAGCTGGGAGGAATGACTTGTGGTTCAAGTAATTAACTGCACCTCTTCAAATGTTTGAAGAGCTGGCTGTAAACAAATTAAGTGTAAGAATACTATCCCACATATGACCAGGACATGAAAATACTTCATAAATATTCTTGAAGCATGCAGAGACAAAAAAGAGCCTTCTGAATACATAGTAGATTGTTGTTGTCACAAAACATAGATTATTTCCATAAATTAACTGGAAAGCTCTATGAAAATTAACATTTACTGTAACCTGAAAGTAGTGAGCTAATGCATGGTATTGAGGAAAGAGAATGGAGCAAACCCCTAGACAGGCTCAGAGAAGATGGGAAATGGGAATTGGACTCTGACAAGAAAGAGATGCTCTCAAGAATCGAATGCAATATATAATATAGCTGAGATAACAATATACTATTCATCTCTATTCTTGGTATTATACTGGATGGAGAATAAAATAATCTTAGTGTAAGTTGTGTAACTCAGCATGTTAATTTGCACTTTCCCTGCTATTTTCCCATACAGGCTTTCACTTGTAAATGTGACAGCGCACGTCTTCCACCCGTGGAAGCATTCAAGGTTACACATTGTTTCTCCACTGTAATTAAGCTGAAAGGCTAGACCAGGAAAAACTTGTAGGAATGAATGCATACAGTTCTCGTGCTGATTTTTTGATATGACCTGTTTCCCCCTCTGCTGCCACAGTGAGCGTACTGGGCATGTGCAAGAACATGGGAGGGGAAAAAGCCAGGGCAACAGACTGAACCTGTCCAAAGGGATATTCCATAAACATGATGTCATGTTCAGCACCGAAGACTTCAGGAAAGGAGTAGAATGGGGGACATTTGTTCTCACTGAATCTGCCTTACCAAGTAACCATTATGTGTGCTAAGGCTCTTCCCAGAAAGTGGCTAAACATCTGCCTGCCAGTGGAAGCAGTAAATAAATTCCTTAATTCAATATTCTTGTGTTTGCAGCTTTGCTTCACTTTTTAAATTGTCTGTATCTTGACCCCCTGGTTTTCAGCTTCTAATCTTGTGACTCTTTGCCCCATTCTGCTTGGGCAGGGCAGGGCAGGGCGGGACAAGCAACTGAGTACTTAGCTGCTGGTCAACCCACCACAAGTTCTATTATCAATATTGTGATTACTTGGAGAAAAATCTCTTTCAATTGCAAAGTCAGATTTTTTTTTCCTTTTTTGCAGATGTAGTTCTGTGGTACAACTTTTAAAAATACATAAAACCTGTAAAAGTTATCCAGCACCAGCAGGTTTCTTGTATTTGAATCTAAGTAAATCTATAGAAGAGAGAGAAGAAATGTTTTACTTAATTGCATTTGGAGAGCTCACTTTCTGTTACTCTGCTCATAATCTCATGATGATGTGTCTATGTTTTGTTATTTCCTAGGTGCCACAGACTTTCTGCAAGAGGATATCCTGGGATGGTGACCTCCAACAGAAAGCCATAGGACTCTAACTCAAGGAAAGGATTTTTGTCATCCCAACAGATGCCCAGGACTTTGTCGAGTAGTAGCTGCACTTTGCCACAGCAGATGCATTTGAACACTCATGAATGGCATAAGGAAAAACAGTCCATTCATGTTGTGTACATGAAAAACTGTGTTGCCAAATGAAGGTATCTGAAGGAAGAAACTTTTTGGAAATTATTAAAGAGATAGTGTAGACTGCATATCTAGTTTAGTATTACATGAATAGAATTATTTTAATTATGTCTGGAAAACTCATGGTTAAGATATTCCTGGGTATCATCACAGAATAATGCTGTGACAGTCATTTCAAGGATTGCAACCCACACTTTAGAGCTAAAATGAAATGCAGAAAAAATAATTGTACTTGTAAATAATCTGGTTCTCTAATTTAAAAAACATCCGTATTTATAGTAGTTGGAACTGTTCTACTTCTGTTCCCACACAGCTAAACTGGACAGAGAACATACTGGCCTCTGTCAGATATTCCTGGCACAAACATTCCTGGTGTAGTTTTGCTTAATCTAGATCTTTTAACGAGAAGAGGTGAGCTCTGAGAAAGCTTAAGCAAAAAATATGGATCAAATATATTTTTCTGTCATATTGCTTCCTGCAGACTCAAAGAAAATAATGTGTGTATCACACAGAATCTAGGAATTTAAATTTGTATCTAGGAGATTTAAAATTTTGTTGTCATCATATGTCACTGAAACACAAGCTAAAAGTTGTACATGTGAAAGAATGTGAAAAAGCCAAGGTTTTCTTTTTTAATATTTTATTTGACATTAATTGTATTATTAAAGCAAATATTCATTTAAAGTAATATAATGCATACTTCAAAGACTACAAGCAATGAACTTATTTGGAAAGATCTACCTGAAAACAATGAACAAGCAGCCAAGGCAAACTGAATTTACTGAAAGCAGACAAAAAAAATCAGCAAGCCAAGACTGAAATGCAATTTCTAGTATAATGACAAGTGGCCACCAAATAAAGCACAGCAGAAGGATTACACATGCACTTTGTTACATGTGCCACTTATTTCTCTTCTGCCGTAGCAGGAAAAACAGCTTACTTGATGTCACAGAGAAGAGCCACTCCCCTCAGAATCCAGTGGTCTGGAGACTTTGCTGTCTTTAAATAGACCTCTGTAATAAAGTTCAAATCTGTCCTCATGGGCTTCTTGTAAAGAGGACAAACATAGAGCTTGGGATCCCTAGGTCTGCTTGAATCAACAGCAAACATATGGAGCACAGGCAGCTGGACAAAAAGGATCTTTGGTGTAGACTCAACGAGGATGCTTCTTCGTTTGTCCCAGCCAGCACCTTCCAGGTACAGCCCATAGATATATACTCCTTCCTGTGTAAGGGTAAGCAGATACATCACAACATATAAAGCATAATAATTGTCTTAAACCATTAAAAGTCATATATGTTATATAGTAAAAAATATCTGACACTAAATCTCTTCAAACTTTTTCATTTTAAACTATAATATAATCCTTTTCTCAGAAGATAATGGTACTGAAATGGAGGGCAACAAAAGTTTTTTAATAAAGTCTATGTACTGTAAAGCTTCATGTAAAGATTGCTATAAATTCTAAAAATTAACAGGTGGTACAATGAAAGGGTTCTTTCAACTAAATATTTTTCTAACTTAAAAAATTAAAATCTTCATGCTTAGTATTTGGCTTCTATAATGAGCAAAAACATTAAGGTGAAGACAAACGTTTTTCTCTATCAATCCAAAATAACTCAATGATGCATAAGATAAACTAAATACCAAAATTAATACTGAAACATCTTTGCATGTCATACGTACCGAAGGAGATGATGTGATTTCTTCTCTGGTTAGTTTTAGCACATCATTATGTATTGCAACTTTATCTAAAGCCCAGTCTTTATGTGCTCGAGTTGCTTCTTGTTTCATTGCTGTCAGGAATCCTTGAGAAATTAAGGCAGACATTTAGTATTTATCTCACACGATACAATAAAATAGCATGGTTCTGCACTGCACTTATAGACAGATAATCAGAGTTCTGTTGAAAATGAGCATCTTGACTAATGATATCAAACTTTCCTTTGGGACCAAAACATGAACAAATTACAAAAGTGGCATAGCATGCATTACAATGAGAAAAATATTTTTAAATGGCATTTACTTTTTTTTTTCTATTAAATGGCTCTGTTAAGAAATATTTGTTCAGGACACTGATTTACAAATTATCATAAGGCAATCAACTACAGGATCCATGATAAAGGTGTCTTTCAAGAAAGAATTTCAAGGCAAACATTGTGTGAGTTGATATTTATGTAAAGGCAACTTAGCTAAAAGCTGGGGATATTTTAAATGAAGGAAGTAGAATGAATTTCATTGAATGAAAACAGAAAATACGTGTCTGAATATGATAATAAAATAACAATGTGGGTGTGGGGAATCCAGTTAATGCAGTGCCTATGAAGAATGAAAAATGTAAGTTTTGTTAGGGGGAAAAAAGGCAGTCCTAGACAGAAATGAAGGTAGAGGATGACATAACTGAGCAGCAAGTTAGGTGATTTTTTGAGTATTGTTTTGAACAGACTTCACAGAGGTTTGAAATAAAAAAGATTTGTGATGCAAAGGGCTGAATAGTTTCAGCACAGATGACTGAGCAGCAAAGAGGTTAGAATGCATTACGGAAGAAAAAGCTACAAAACCAGAAACACTAGTAGCAAGTAGCAGGTTGTTTCTGTGTGTGACAGAAGATAACAATGAAGTCACCAAAAACTAGGTATCTGCTATTTTATGCTACTAGATGCAGAACTATTTGGAATTATCATAGAGATTGAGATGAAGAAAGACAAGTTAACATAGAGAACTGCATACTTAAGAGTGAAAGTCTTGGTAAGCAGTATTACAAATATAGTGTAATATTACGAATATACTCACCTCACCCCTACCCACAGCGCATATTTTGCACTTAGCAAACCTCTCTCTAGCTGCAGGACTACCTTTTTTTTTTTTTGGAACACAGAGGTTGAAGCAATAATAAAGTTCAAGACCATCTGTATCTCAGGTTGCCTATTAGGCTGGATGTTTTCTTTTGTTGAAACAATGTGGTCCATTATAGTCTTTTACACCACCGTGGGTGCTGCTCTTGAGTCACCAGAGATCAGTATGCTTATCAGCTGTGCCACTTAGGATACAAATGGAATGATGTTTTGACTGGCATCCCAAAACCATCTTTTAATAATAGATTAGATGTGCTCCAGGCACCTCAACTGTTTCTGAGAGTGACTCTAAAAAAGACTTCGGTATTAGTATTTTTTACAGTCCTGGCCATAGGAAGGCCGGTAAGAACAGAAACATCACAAAGCAAAGGTAACTCATATTACAGCAAGAATTTCAGAGGTTAATCCTAATTAAAACAAAAAAACACCTCATAGCTGTCAGACAGAAGTTTCTTATGAGAATTTTGTATGGGTAATTGTGTAGGCTAAAGGAGATTCTCACTACCTAAAAAGGTAGTGGGGTTTTTTACTCATGGAGGTGGTTAATTTTTCTTTTCTTTCTCTTTCCTTTAAATGATAAAAATACCAATCTATAACAGATAATGATAGATAATTTTTACTTGTACTTCATAGCACAACTTCAATGAATTTAAAGAAACTTTTTATTAAATAACCTGTAAAATGGATACACCATGAAAACTAAATGTTGATAAGTCTCTGATAGATAAGATTGCTAGAGATAAGATAGATAATAGATAGATAAGATAGATAATTGCTATAAATTCTGGTACAGTTGAACATTCATAGAATCATAGAACAGTCAATTTTGGAAGAGACATGGGATATTCATCTGGCCCAACCTTTCATGGGAAAGGGAGACTAGGTGAGATTATCTAGCATTGTCCAATTATATCTTGAAAACCTCCAGAAATGGGGACTCTACCATGTTTCTGATGAGATTGTTCCAGTGAGTGATTGCTTTTACTGTACTTTTTACTGTAATTAAAAGTAATTTTGTTGCTACTGTAACATCTTTCTCTAGGTTAAAGCTCTTCCATACTTTCTGTTTGGAATGAGTTAAACAGTTTCAAACCACAGAAAAATAGTATTTTCTTTAAAAGCTGTATCATTGTCATTAAGAATACTTTCTTTAGAAGCTGTATAATATCATGCTACAATATGTCAACAAGATAAATTATTGTATTTATTAACTATATATTTTCCTTCTTGTAACATAAAAACTGTTTTTATGGGTCAGACTAAAAGATCATAGAACCACAGAAGCACATAGAATGGTTTGGGTTGAAAGGGACCTTTAAAATCCTCAAGTTCCAGTTCCCCTGCCATGGGCAGAGTCACAAAAAAAGAAAAACTAGAATTAGAGAATTCCACCAGACCAAGTCCAATCCAACTATGCCTTAGACCGAGAGGAGTGGCGCACCCACACTTCTTTGGGCAATCCAATGTCTCAACCCCTCACAGTGAAGAATTTCTTCATAATATCAATGGTAAACCTACCCATTTTCAGTTTGAATCCATCCTCCCTTGTCCTATCACTAAATGCAGATGTGAAAAATCCCTGTCCAGCTCTCTTGTAGCCCCCTCTAGGTACTAGAAGGTGCTATGAAGGTCACCCCCAGAGCCTTTTCCCCCAGGCTGAACAGCCCCAACTCTCTCTTCCTGCCTTCATAAGAGAGGTGCTCCAGCCCTCTGATCATCTTCACTGCTCCAGCGGGTTCACGTCCTTTCTATGGGGGCCCCAGAGCTGGATGCATCACTCCAGGTGGGCTCTTTCCAGAGCAGAGCAGAGGGGCAGAATCCTCTCCCTTGCCCTGCTGGCCATGTGCTGTTTGATGCAGCCCAGGCTGCAGTTGGCTTTCTGGTCTGTGAGTGCACATTGAACCCATTTATCGTCTTGGCTTCTGCGACACACTCCGGCTGCATAACCATTAAATTCTTATTCAGTACATTACTACTCAAGTCTTTTCAGTAACCTTACCTTGTGGATTAAAGAATCCAGTTATCCAAAACACCTTTGGTCTTCCTTGAAATATCCAAGTAGATAATTGGTCATTTCTCTCCAAAAGTTCAGTAAACCAGAAGCCAAGTGTGGAAGAATCCCAAGATACCCTTCTCCATACTTGAGGGATTCGAGCATCATACATGTTATCAAGTGCATCTCTTAAGTTCTGAAGGAATTAAATAATATTCAAAGTAAATCAATCAATATAATAGTTTAAAGCACAATATTCCATATGAAGTAAATATACTTTACTTGCCTCACTCATAACAATAGTTCCTTCTATGGCTAATTTCAGATCATTCAAACTGGTGCGGACAACTGTGATCACCCTCTGCATGCGGTCAATTTCTTGACGAAGAAAAATATTCATAGAGTTAAGTGCTCCCATTTTAACTAAACGAGCCTTTACCTAAGATATAAAAGCACAGAAGAAATTTAGTTAAGTCTAAATTGTTGAAATGCTGTTGTAATATACAGTATCTTAACTTTCCGTATGTTCAGAAAAGTAAATATTAGCTTTGTATATTATTCACCTGACATCCCCTTAAAACTTTTGCAGGGTTGGGGTTTTTTTTGTCTGATACTACCCAATTACTCATGATTTTGCTAGAACAGGACTTCACCCAGAAGGCCCAGGAGACTGCTATCACAAAACGTTGACTGTTTTTTTTCTGTTTTTATAAGTAGCTTTGGAAGTCCAAGCATAGTCTCAGTGACGTATCTCCATGACCAATTTAGATGTCTTGATTTTAAATAAAAAATCTTCATACCAATTCATGCTGGTAGCAGTAATGTTGTTGGTTGCTTACTTGAATCTACTACTAGCTGTATGATCTTTTGTACAGTTCAGTGTTTCTTTTTTGGAATGTGTAATTCGAACACTCAACAGAGAGAACAGAAGACAAGACTAAGATTAGCTTGCCTCATGAGGTACGTAATCTGGAGGAAGTTTCTCTAGCATGTCTTCTGCTGAACGATAAACGACTGATTCACGAGTTTCTCCAGACCCTCCACCACTTTCTTTAGGCTGGATGTTGGTAATAGTATCTAAAACATCAGCTGATGTATTTCTTTGGTATCTGAGAGGATGAGAAATTTAAGTTACATAGGAGTTTTTAATAGTTAATGATAACTTTGTAGAACATACAAAAACCAGTGTGTCATCAAATCAAATCAACACCCCCACAAAACTGTTCTCCTTTGCATCCCACACCAACCGTAATACACTGATCACAAACGTTTGATTTACCATGGTTTTAAAGTATATGAACTTCCCTCTTCCCTGTTATACACTTGCTGTATTTCTAATTCAGTGGTAAGAAGGACATCTGCAAGCTGAAATTGTGAGGTGGCAGAAAAACCTATCATACTAGGGATTCTGAGGAAAGGGAAGGAAATAGCATATTCCTGATAAGACCCTTCAAATAACTATTTGTTGGGAAGAAGCAACAAAAGTTTTGCAACAAGGAAGAATATTTGCCTCATTTAATTACTTCTTAAAAGTGTAATGCAGAAGCAGGAAAAGGTGGAGGTATAACTCTGCAAGCTGCCCCTTTATTAATTAGTAAATTCATTCTGCTTTGAGGTATTTCAGGATTAATGACAAGGGCTGCTAGATTTACAGCACTGCAGGTTAAAAACTTCTATTCCATGGTGAAGAATGGGCAGTGCTAATGTAAATTTATATTCTGAGTCAATACAAAAATGTGAATTAAATTTGTGTGGCATTGGATAATGAAAGATAGCAGACCACATCAGTCCTTCAACACAAGAATTATAGGAGTATTTTTGTTAGAGTGCTATCCAGTGGCATAGAGCTATGAGGGGAAATAAGAAAGCAAGCCTGGGGTACTGAAGTGTTGGCAATGCCTGCTTTTACCTCATGGAATCAGCTACACAAGGAACATACCTCATGAGTGATGTAGGACATACATTTATACTGATTCAAAGCACAGTTTTGCGTGTCAGTTTTACTTTTCAACTTTCATATGACACCCGTCTCCTTCTATTACTTTGTCATACATAATTATATAAGACATGAAACCAAAGATAGAATGTGTGAACTCCTAAAGCACCTGAAGATGCATTGGATACAGTATCATAATGCTAGAGAAGCTAGATACTACAGTACTTCAACAAAATTTTTTTTGTGACTGCAATTATAAAGACTATAAATCAAAAAATAGAAGAAATACTACCGGGAGTTTGCTTATCAGAGGATCTAATTTCTGCTTCTAAAAGTAGGAGTGGTGGGGGTTTTCAAGGTTTTTCATAACCCTTGACTTTAGACTCAGAGTTCTCAAGTGTTTTTTCAATTTATGGCCCCATTAAAAGAATGAAAGATTTATTCAAGACCATGTATGAGCAGAAAAGATAAAATTTCTCTTGGACTCATGGTTTCATTGGTAATTTGGATGACATACTGGTGGTTGTAACCTTTACTTTGTGTCTTGCTGATTTAACAAGTAATGATAAGAGAGATATGAACCTTCCTCTTCACACTGTAAGCACGGTTCTTCCAATACTGCTGCAGACTATTTTATGTAGAAGGTATATATACCCCTGATTATTACATCAATTAAATTATAATAAATTACAGAATTTTAAAAATGGTCTTTCTAAATCTAAAAAAAAAAAAAAAATAGAAACAATTTTAAAAAGAAGGCAATATGCCAGCTTTGGGGAAAAGGAAAGAACGACTTTGGAAAAATAACATAAAAGGAACAGAATCAAAGGTTAGTGATATTCCTTTCCTCGATGACACAAGCTAGGAATCTTCTGAAGAGGATAAAATATGTGACTCCAGTATAAATAACAATTACTGTTTGAACAAGACTTTTTGGTAAATAAAAATAGAAAAGACAAAAAGATGTATCTTGATCTTCACATTAAAATAATTTTCCAGTGTGGAAGCGAGATTAAAATACCAAGAAGAAATTTCATTCACATACCACTGGGACATATTCAACATAAAAACCACTCTGCAACAAAATTTTTCTAGTCTTTAGAAAACCTGACTTTCGTTTAGGTTGCAAATAAAATGAAGTATAGATGCAAACAATAATGATAAAAAGATGGCAGAGATCTGTAGAGGAAGTACCGTGTTCCTGAGAAGAGACTCGGTTGCCCCTTATGGGTTGACCCTCATCACATGTCGATATCTGTGTGTAGATGTCTCCATAACAGCTTTTGGTCTAGATTGCCCAATTCAGCTCATGTATTTTAGACGTCTGCTTTGTGATCAGAGAATTTGCACTTTACAAGGATCTATTTTTCTCTAGTACTGTTAAGGAAGTCTAGAGTAACCATAAAGGAAGCTACAGCAACATTAAATGAATCTCATTTATAGTGTCAGTGTTGCCTAAAAGTATGTAAGATAAAGCACTCAATACCTATTTATATATTGTTTTTCCCTGAAGTAGTTTTGTAAAGTGAATTGTGTCATAAGAAGAAAAAAGAGAATTAATTTTTTATGGATTTTGATTTACTCCAAAAAGGCATTATTAAGAGTATTTTCTAAAGAGTTTGGATGTAACAGACTATCATTATTTGATAGCTGGAATCTGTGCCATCAAGGATTTTCTGTACTGCAAGTTAAAACTAAGAAAAAATGCATGCGGCAGAAACATTGCCTCAGCTTTGTGTAGAAAACAGCAATATCTGTTGCAGCACAGTGTTCAAAACCTTACATTCACCAGCCTGCAACAGCTTAACAAAAATTCAGCTACATTTAAGGCTTCAGTAGGGAACCACTTGGGAAGGGGGGTTTGGCAGAAGATTATCAGAATATTCCTTTCCTGCTCAGGTACCTGTTAACTATGTGGCTTTTTCAGAGCCTATGATTCACACAGCAGGTTGAAATAATTCTCAGTGACTTCAGGTGTTAATCCTAAATGAAAGCATTGAAATTCAGTGAAGCTTTACAATTGGAACCAACAGACTGAGTTTTGGCTGAACTGTAAAACTTTCACAGTAAATTAGTGAGAGATGATATTTTTCTTGTCCTCAGTAACAGTAACATGGAGAGGTCTTGGCTCTCTCAGGGTTTCAATTCCAGCAGTTAGCCTTCTGCATACCCTGAGATGGCTTGGTAAGATATTATAAGGAGAATTTGAGTAGAACTTTTATACTGTATGGACTGCTAATCCATTTGGTCTGTGCATCAAAGATGAAATTCAGACACAGTAGCTGTGCATAGTTGCCTAAAACAGACCATGATAAGGCATGGAAAAAAGCATGAAGCTGTTGAACATATTCCCCAAACTCTAAAGAAATACCTACAAGGCAAAATCTATAAGAAAGAAAAAAAAGAAAAAAAAGGACTAAAGTAGCAAGAATATGCTGAGGTATCAAGTGGAAGAAAAACTGAGCACTAAAGAGAAATCAGAGCTGTTACTTCTCACGAAAGATCCCTCAACAGTGTTAGTCTCAAGTTTCCTCCAATAAATTAACTTTCATGCAAGCCTAATTTTGGATCTAAATCATGTCGCTCTACAAGCCTTTGTTTAGCTCTCTGTTAAATCTTGGCTCTTCTTTCTTCTTTAATCATTTCTGGAAGGGAGGTTTTGCAAGTATCAGAGAATGACTTGAAACAGAATCAACTCTTAGATTCTCTTCCTCATAAGCATATATTAAGAGTGGTATGTGCTAGGCAGTTTTGACAATAAAACTGTGTACTCTTCTCACAGCATGCTCAGAATACAGGCCTCTTGACATGGCATCAGCTTCTCAACTTTGAGACTGAAAAATTGTGGGAAATTATTGTTTCATCCAAAAATTTTGTAAGATGTTAAGTTTTCACAGCAACTCTGCATTTGAATAATATTTGTTTTATTTAAAGGTAGAAGAATAGCTACGTGAAGAAACAGTGAATGTGGAATGTGGACATACTGCATATGAAAATGCAATAATTCATGGCAGAATTATTAAGTTCAGTGAAAAAAATATGATTATGTTCATATCCTTTCACAGGGCATATAATATTAGAAGGAAATAAAGGGTAAGCTGTTACACAGATTATTTGGAATGAAAGAGTGAATTGAGCCAAAGATAAAATTTTTGATGGAGCTAGTACTTGGTGCAGTTTAAAAGCCTCTTTTAAATAATGGAAATGGCGGGACTGATTGCAACGTAAGTTTGTAATTGCATCCAAAGGCATGCTTGTAAACCAAATGACAATCCAGAGAATCATTTAACAAGTGTGAACAGAAAAATAAACTGCTTAAAACAGAAGGCAAATACTAGAAACTTTCTCTAGTTGAACTGTGAAGAACCACCTGTCACATGTTCATACAAAAGTTTCATAATGCTTTCGATTAAAAAAAGTAAAATCACGAGGAGTAAGTAATGGGTTCTAACTGCCTTAAAAGGCATTTATAATGTGTATTTATATTTATATGCTAAAATATAAATATAAATATATGTCTATTTTTTACATGTATTTATATATATATTCTGTGTATTTATATGTACATACACAGATAGTGTTCCACTTCAGCAGTGAAATTCACATTAATCCTAGGTTTCCTATGAAAAATATACTTAAACCTTTGATGGGGATTTGTTTCCAAATACTAAAAGGAAGTTTCACTGTTTTCAATATATTTTGAGACCTACTTACGTAATATCAGCATTGGGATGGAGACCAAACACCTCTGGGCTGTCCATGGCAGGGAGTAACTGGATGTAGTCAAAGTACTGTTCCAGGGTTTTGCAAACTGGAATTTTATACCCAGTGTAAAAGCAGAAAGCACTGTCAAACATATTTTCATTAAACCATACCTGTGAAAAATCCATGGGGAAAAAAGAAAGCCAGCAATTATTTTGCTACTTAGAGGGCTTTTCAATCTCATTTTTACTCCTGGAGGATTAAGGTTCTTGTTTCAGCTACTACATTTAATTTTACTTTAATACAACAGTAAATCATTAAGAATTACGTCTACTAAGTTTGACTTCCAGCTAAGTCTTTTTAAGCATCTTCTCCTCACCAAAGAGAAACCAAGGGGAAGAATCTCACTGCCAAAGAATAATATTTTGAATAATACATTTTACTTCGAAAAGTCTTACAAACTGGTGAAGCGCACATTCAGCAGAAAGAAGACTTTCTGATTTCTGTATTGCAGCTGCCAATAAAAATGACAAATAACTGTATTTCCAAGGTCTCCTACCCTTGCAAAGCAATTAAGAAGACGCTTATCGTAGTCATCTGTGACTCGGCCTCCATACTGTACTTCTCCAATCATGTAGCGTACTGTGTTCCACGATATCCCCTGGGGCAAGTTAAGTACATGAAAGACTGTAGTTATTGTGTGTAAGAAGAAGGTTGTAATTTCAGTATAATCTGAAGCTCGTAATATTCTGAAATGTAAACTGAAAAAATAATGTAATAATAATACTTTATTTTTAATGTATTTACTGAGCTCAACTCTGTAATTTTATAGAAGAGTTGGGCTTGATCCTGCTGTTATAAATATAGAATCACAAGATCATTTAGGTTGGAAAAGACCTTTAAGATCATCGAGTCCAATATTTGACCTAACACCAATTTAAGACCATGGCACTAAGAGCTGTGTCCAGTTGTTTCTTGAACACCCACAGGCACAGAGACTCCACAGCCTTCCTGGGCTGTCCAGTCCAATGCTTGACAACTCTTTCCGTGAAGAAATTCCTCCTGATGTCCAACCTAAATCTCCCCTGGCACAGCCTGAGGCTATATCCTCTTGTCCTGCCGCTGGTTGCCTGGGAGAAGAGGCCGATCCCCACCTGGCTACAGCCGCCTTTCAGGGAGCTGTAGAGAGCCATAAGGTCACCCCTGAGCCTTCTCCAGGCTAAACACCCCCAGCTCCCTCAGCCACTCCTCATAGACCTTGCTCTCTAGAAGTAAAATCTCATTATACATAAAATATAAAATATATATATATACACAATGTATTTCACTATTACTTGTTTGACCTGAAATCACTTACAGCTGCTATTGCCTCTCTTCTTACTCCCCATTCCACCCTCCCCACCCCAGCCCTTCTCCCTGTTTCTCATCTTTCTCTCTTGGCCAAGTGCTGCTTCATAAGGAATTCCCTGCTAAGAAGTAGAAGACCAAATGGTAGCTGTAGAGAAGTTTGATTGGCACTGTCAAACTCAGTAAATATTTTAGCTCCCTATCCAAAACAGATAACATACAGACTTGTTAATTTTAGATATAGTAGTGAAAAAGAAAAACAAATTTTAGGGTTCTTAACAACTGTATATTTTTACATGCATGACAGCACATAAAATATTTCAGCTTGATTTTCTTGCAGAGAACCTCAACCTTTGATCATTAGAAGTGTCACTAAATGAACAGCAATAAGTAAATTATGATAAATAGTAACATGAGGAAAAAACAGTTGCTTCTGCCATATAAAGCATTTAAATGTACTGTATACAGATTTTAGTATTCACCTTCTTGATGTCAATCCTTTTTAGGTGATTTTGTATAAACTGAACACTGGCTCTAAAGTCTGCTGAGTTAAATTCATAGGGAATATTCCACCCCAAAGGTCCAAACTTGCGTCGCTCCTTAGGAATGAAATAAAAACCAAATATATTTAGGAAACAATTCATAATTTTTTCTTTAATAAATTTCAATAATAACAATACCAGTGGAGTAACGAATTGAACTGGAGAAGAAAGGTAGCCTAGGAAATGGCTGTGTGCCTCATACACATCAATAATACAGCTAAGTTATACCATGAGAGATAAATATTTTTAGAAAAATAAACAAAATCATTTATTAGTAACTTTAATAATTAATTTATAAGTCACAGGTTTGCAATGCCTCACTTCTGTGTGGATAATGAGATTTTTATATTAAGTAATTAATTAATTTAGAATTGTACAGTTTTAAATTTCTTTTTATATATACTGTCGACTAATGATAGTTTCAAATTTTCAAACTCCTATATTTATGCTCAGTTTTCCAAAGGGCTCTATGTTGCCACTTTTGTCTTTTTCTTTCAATATATTTTTAATGTACATTTTTCAAAATTCACAACTTCATTTTAAGGTTGCTATCATTACATTATACAAATTTATTATTGCATACCTATTTGGAAATAAAGTGGTAACAATTGTAGTAACAGAAAAATAGTTAACTATGAAAGTAAAAGAATAGGTATTCGTTAGCCCAAACACTTCAAACATCCAGCACTATTAGATTTCTCACAAATTTGTTAATGCCACCTCAGTTAAATTGCTCAATGATTTTTCCTTCAGAATGTAGAACAAATTAATTAAAGAAGTTAAGAACTAAGTTGCTGAATAGTGCTGAAATTTATCAAATTAATAAATTACAGTCTAAAATCAACTAAATGACTTAAATATAACACATTTATCAGATTTTATATTACCAGGTCAGCAATGACTGACAGTCTTTGACATCTGAAGTAACATTCAGGCACCCTAGCTACAATATTTAAAAAGAACTAGAATTGAAAAAAACCCCCACCTTTTATTTTAAAAAATCAAGTATTGTTTATAAGCAGATGAGACAGCATTAACCAATAATACCATGCAGAAAGGTGTAATGATTTTCTGCCAAGTTTTTTGAATTACTTGTAAAGCTATATTTATCATAATGATCTTGACACCAAGGATATTAAGAATTGGTCAGTTTAAAGGCAGGACAATGTATATATTGCTTGTTGGTTGGCAATTCATAAATAAAATTTCTTAATATTCAGCTGTAATAATTTTTAAAAATACTGATTGGTTGAACAAGCATAGATCTTCTAGTTCCACAAGAACAGTAAAATCCTGAGGCAGTACACAGAACAACTTTTTCACAGTTTAAAAAAGGTAGAAGAAGGAAAATAATGCAGAATGCTGTATCTTAACAGGGAACATCAATAAATTGTCCTTTCACCAGCTGCCTACACCAAAAATACAAGCTGCTCAGTAGAACCAAGAGCTTAAACAGTGTTTTATAATGATTTTGGACTACTTGGTGAAAAGAAGGTTCATTCAGAGAGCTCAAATTAGTATTTATTGTGATCTGAAAACTTATTTATCTTTAAAATACAAGGTATAGATATCATTGTTCTCATGCTGAAATTAATGTAGAAAACACATTGACACATATAAAATAAGAATTTAATTTAATTTTAGCCATCTAGAAAATAGCTACTCCAATAGCTACTGGATTGCCTTTAAAATCAATGGACAGAAAAAGTGATGTATCTCCAGAAAAATATTCACTCTTAGAGAAAAACAGCTGTGACAGATAAGCTGTTTTTTTGTTTCAGCATGCTTATCTATTTCTATTGACTACAGAGAGAAATTTTCCCCTTATACCCAATGACTAACTTTCAATCAGCTGAAGTTAGATGGGAAAAAAGCAAATTCTAAAGGCCCATCATGTGAAAATTGTTTAAAAGCTATTAAAAAAAACCAAGATAATAATGAACCTTGAAATATAGAAATTAAAGCTTTAGTCCTGCAGCATGATGCTATGATAAATATCAGAATTTGTTTTTTCAGGAAACTGTATTAAAGTGACTCCGTATATAATAACACTATTGGCAAACCTTTTAAGAAATACCTGAACAGTAGAATGCAGGAATGCTACAGTGTAAAGCAAGGGTTTCCACATAGGCAGGTTGCTAACATTTAACAGATCCTGACTAATTCCAGAAAACGTTCTTTTCAGTCCGGCACGTATGCCTTGTGGAGGTTCATTTGTGAACTTTATAGCAATCTGTCAAAAGAAAAACATAAAGGAATTGGATTTGTTTACTGAAACAAAAATAGAAACATATGAAAATCTCACAACTATTAATTATAAATAAAATGTAAATAACTCAAGCCTTGTAGAAATAAAGTTGATATGTACTTACACCTCATAAAAGCAGTACACAGAATCATAACATAGTTTGAGTTGGAAAGGACCTTTTAGAGGCCGTCTAGTTGAACCCCCCTGCAATGATCACTGACATCTTCAAATAGATCAGGTTGCTCAGAGTCCTGTCCAACTTGACCTTGAATGTTTCCAGAGATGGAGCATCCACCACCTTTCTGGGTGCCACCTGCTCCAGTGCCTTACCACCCTCATTGTAAAAAAACTTATTTCTTGTATCTAATCCAAATAAAACCTTCTTCAGTTTAAAACCAGAATCCCTTGCCCTGTTGCAGCAGGTGATACTAAAATGTCTGTCCTCATCTTTCCTATTGGCCCCTTCAAGTACTGCAAAGCTGCACTAAGGTTTTCACAAAGCCTTCTCTTCTGCACTCATACTAGCTTAGGCCACGAAGGATTTTGAACACAGACCTTTAATTTCTGTTGGTTAAAACCATCACTGACACTTGGCCATAGATCTAAAAATTTTCACCATTGACATAGAAGTAGTCACCGTGCTTTTCAGAAGGCATATGCTTTTGTATCCCTGATTCAATGACTGAATGATGGAAGAGAAGCACCCAGTATAAATGACAAGAACGGTGTTGTATTTCTGTTCCCAGAATTTCGGAGTAAATACAAAGAAAACTCACTTCTCCTCAGATCAGATCTTTGTGATTACAGTGGCTACTCTGGACTCTGTGGGTGTCTACAGCAGCAAACTATATTCAGAAGAGAATATTCCTGAGCAGTCTGGCTAGCAGGCATTGAATCCACATTTGTGATAGTAAATTGCCACAGCCCCTTAGAATTCAGTCCCGTAGTTTCATGCAAACTGCCTAATGGGTAGAGTGGCTACACAATTTTAATTTTGAAATAAAATTTTCATACCTGAAAATTATTTGGAGAAGTGCTAGTTAGCACAGGTTTTCACATCAGAGAAAGTTGTAACTACTTACCCCTATAGGCTGTTGCATTCCAGTACTGGATAATGCTCATGGGACAATTTCTAAGTTCAGACACAGACTGGCCTCACCAGAATCTCTATTCCTCAAGACAATTAGAAATGCTGGAGGAACCCAAATAAAAATAAAGGGTTTTTTCTCTTCAACCATAAGTACTTGTCTGTCTGGCTTGGGTAACATGGTAGCACCCACAGAAAGGACCGTAAATGCCAGGCAGCCCATGGACACACTGTGTTGTGTTCCTGTTACTGTTGGACTGAATTGGAACACTTGAAAATCAGTGTTTCCACATTTCAAATGATATCCTGTTCAGTTTTTGCTGAACACTCTGTGTTAAGAAAACCAAAGCAAGCTGTTCTCTTTTCTTCTGAGAAGGGTCTTTGGTTTGTCAATTATTCATGTTCTGGAATCCCTGAATATGTTAACATTTTAACAGGTAATGTGACACTCTAAGTGGGAAATCACATGTGAAATATTTGCAATAAATGCAGTGAAGATTCATCTATCAACCCTCTGAGTTCTTTTGTCTCACTTTTAGCAAACTGCGTGTCTGTACACCTCACTATTCATAAAGCCCTTGTTAATGCAGGATGATTTCCTTTTCTGCTGAGAGAATATAAGAGTCCATACAGCTATGGACAGACCATGGTGACAGACAATTCTTACTGAAGGTTGTCTCTAGACTCTTTCAAGACAGGAGTCCTTCCCCGCTTCACATGCTAGATAAGAGGTGAGAGAATGAGAACCGATAAGGAGATTTCCACTGTTTTTTAGAGGAAAGGGAACACAGAACTGTCAACATAGAGCTATTACAGTAGATACTAAGCATCGGTGACTTAGGTGTACTTCATAAGAGTTTAGGCAATTTTCCTGGTTTTGAAAAAAAGTGTATCCTTGAGATCTACAGAACAATCATTTATAGTTTATCCAAAGAAATTGGGTAGATGATGTTCTCTGGGATGTGCTATCCATGTATGTTCTGTCCCATTTATACTTCATTTATTTATTACATGGGAATCTGGAATCTTTCTCTGGAAGAGCATTTGTGGGCATTAATCTGTTCACAAGGCATCTGATTGGGCAAAAAGGGATACAGGTAAAACCAAATAGTTTTTATTGAAGTGTTTCTGTGTACAGAATTAGTGTGGACTCCCACATACACAATGTATCATCAAGAATTTCCAGTTACTGGTAAGTAACCTTCCTGTTTGAAGTGATATTTACACTGTAAGGCAAGTCCATTTTTTTTCTTGGGTTTTGGGTTTTTTCCCTCCATTTATTTCACTGCCATTTGCATGATTAATTTGAATAAATTTCATGAAGTACCAGAATTAAATATTTGAACAAACCTGTAACAGTGTAATTGGGAATTTAGGATGTTGTTCAGTAGTTATCCAAACTCGAAATGTGTCATTCTGGATCTCAGCAGTAAGAATTGTCTCCAGTAGTTCATCCATGAAATCCAGTCCAAGGTGACAGTTCTGAAGTAACACCCAGCCTCCCTACATAAGGATATCAACTGTTACCATATAAAATTTAGAACAAGTTATTCATAATGCTAAAGCCAACAGTCTAGATAAGAATCAAATTTGGTTTTCCATGTAATTTTTTTAAACTTTTGTTCTGATCCTGAATATATGTTCTCATTTGATATTATAGGATATTGGCACAGATAATGCAAATAGGCATGAGTTAGCACAAAAGTTATTTCCACATTCTCTTGTTCTCAATGAAAATAACATAACCAGACTCAATATTGTAAGTAAAGTATCAGTGCTATCTAGTGGCAAAAAGTAGTTCCTGTACTCTCCCGGCAAAACACCAGTGATAAGCAGTCCTATCATCAGATCCAAAAGAATGTGAGTAGAAAAATACCAGCTGAAATTTAAGGAATACATATTTTGAAAAAAATATTTGTTAATTACATAATATAAAGCAAGTGTAAAGAAGTGGTAATAAGACTCTAAAAGTTTTTAACTCCAATTAGTTTATCTGCAATAAAGGCATTCGCGTGAAATTCAACCTCCACTTATTTTGATCTTATTCATCTATCAAATTGCATGAAAGGTCTAGTTTGATTATTGTCTCTCTAAACGTCTGTTTATGAATTTAAATTCAATCAGATTTTGTAGCATCACTTTAGAAGCCTGATGAATTAGAAGCCTGATATTAAAATGGGACATTATTTAATCCGTTCTAAACAGTGATGGACAGTGGATTTCATTACAGCTTGTAATCTGATTTCAGCAATTTTGTTTTAGCTCATTTAAAAAGAAATCAGTAACTGTTAGTAAAAAGATATAATTGAAATATTTATGGTGACTTCATGCATAATAAAAAAAAAGATTAAATGCAGGGGGTTTTATCCCTTCTTTTCTGGGGATCAACTTTTTTGAGGGAGACCTTTAGTCAATTTGGTACATTTCCAAATAATTTAGACTTAGTTTTTCAAAATTATCTTCCTGTAACACAGCACAGCAGTTTTAATCATCTTATGTACTGTTGGCCAGAGGTACAAAAATCCAAATAGGTATTTGTCTTCATATTCACTAATTCTGTTTCGTAGTTCCAAATCTGATGTTCACATGTTCCTCCCTTCACAAAACCTGTGCAGCACTAAGGCATGCAGTTGAGAAATTGTTACCAGTAGCTCTACTGAAGTGCTTCAAATTAAGGGCAAAAGAAAGGAAGGGATGATCCATTTTCACCATTGCAATGAACTGGGAGTTGATAGTGACCATTCTAGACACACAAACAAAGAAATAACCAGATGTATGTGTGCATTTACATATAATAAAAATTGTCACTTGCTATAAAGAGATTTCTTTTTTCTTTTCCAAAGTGGTGTACATCTATACTCCAACACTCACATTCTGCTGTCTATTAGTGGAGATATTCAAGCCCTCCAAAATACAGGTATATGACTGATTCTCCATATTTTGAGTTTACAGGCAACTATGGCTGTATGCCTTCATTTGCAAGACTGTCCACAACTCCTTGAAGTGTCCAGCTGACCAGAAGCACTTTTGCACTGTACCTTTGCACTGTAACTTTTATATTGTATTTGAGGTTTTGGTTACTATCTCTCTGTAGCTGCTGCTTAGGTTTTTCATGTTTTTACTGTTGAGGAATATCATCTGCCATAACAAAATACACTGCAACATTTGAAGAAAAACTCTTGTATATTGTTTAGAAATTCTTAGACATGCTTGGGACACAAAGCCAATGGACTGATAATTAAAGAAACAAAGAAGAGACATCAAATGCTGGCGAGTAAGAGGTCCTGTCACTAGCAGAATTGTAAGGAAAACATGAAACACTATTGGGAGCAAGCACATCCTTCTGTATCTACAACTTCAAGCTATGTGTGCACTCACCATTTTATCTAGTAGAAGATATTCAACATCTGGGTATCTCTTATAGGGGAGGGGGAAAAAAACGAAAAAAATTTCCAATAAAGAGGTGGGATCTGCAGGACAGATCCAGGACCCAATGTCCTTTTACCCTTGGTTAACAGTATAGTGATAAGTAAGGAATGTGCTGCTTTTGGAAAGCTGCTCAGCAGCATTGCTGCCAGAAGCACTGACTTGAGCTCCACACATATATCCCACAGGGGAATTTTTAAACTCAGGCATTCAAAAGGCATGTTCACCCTGAGATATGCCTGATAGAAAGATGAAAATGCAAAATATTATAGACTGCATGCTAAAGAGGTGTAAAAGAATGCCCAAACAGACAATCAACTTATATTGCAATGGTTTTTTCCCCACCTGTTCCATTGACACCTCTATGAGTTTGCGTGCATGAACGTCTTGTCCTTGGCCCATAGAGATGGTCCTACATTCTATAACATATTTGATAATTTAAGATTAATGAACTTACATTATTGAGAAAAAGTAAGAATTTCAATTCAGTCCAAAAACCACTGATATAAATACAGCACAATTAAATAAATTTAACGCAAAAGTATATACTTATGAAAAGCAGAATCTCTTCACCATCATATTATGCTACTATGTATAAATTTTTTAAACACTGACATTTTGAATAACAACATTGAAATAAAAATACACAATACTTACAGAAGTTAAAAACTGACTGTTATGACTGTGAATATGAATTTGTGCCATATTTTAACAATGCCAGAGCATTTGAAATATGAACAGAGATTTTTCTTGAAGTGTACATAAACACAATGCAAAGATGTAAAACTGCACTTATGAACATACTAATGTGACTAAAGTCAAGAATATATGTATCTACAAAAATACAGTTTGTATTCACACTTTTTCAAAACTTCCATATAATGTAGAAGTCCAGAATATACAAATGTAGACCTTGGAGCTATTTTTTGTTACAAAGTAATCTTCTAAGCAGAGTACTGATTTTTACATTACCTGCAGTTAAAACAAGAAAATATTATTGTCACCATAACAGAATTTAAAAACAAGAATTGTTTTATGAGATAGGGATTTAAAAAGTTATCATCACTGGGAAGGATGATAACAATTTATTAATAAAATACCTGAATTACTGTCCAACTTCATACAGAATGGTTCTTAGCATACTGTCTTCTATTTAAAATATTATTTTATCTCTAAGATGATGTTTCAGGAACAAAGAGTAGTGCAAAAGAATTTAAGAACTACTTCTCTGTAAAAAATATCTCTGAAATTACTTACACTGCCCCTCTGTATCTTAACATATGACAATGAATAATTACTTTCATACCCAAATTAAGCTTCCTAGACAAGGAATCAATCTGAGCAGTTGGGTCTGATCCCATAGACAAGAAACAGATGAGAGGGGTTCGCATGTCACTTTCTTCCCAAGTTTTTCTTAAATTCAAAATAACTGGCTCGGTATATTTCTCATGCAAGGAACTTGCGATGTATTTCCTGGCTTGGGAAAGTGTTCTATCTGGACACCAAGACCTAGAAATTAAAATACGTACAAAGAAATCAATTCACCGCCTCTTCCTCCAAGATCAGACTCAAATTAGAAATTCTGTTTTCATCAAATAGGCAGATTTTTATTTAATGATAATATGTATGTATATGTATACATACACCCACATTCATATATATATGTTTGTAGGTTTGTCTTTACAGATCTAATAACAGGCAGAGCTGATGGTCTTCCCTCTACTTATGACTGTTTGATACTTTCCAGTTGCTTACAATTTTGCCTTAACTGTTTGCATTGGAATCTTCTGTTCTAGGCACCTTTATTAGGTTGGGACATTCTTCATTTTAAACAGAACTTTTGTATTTGAGAACAAAAAGAGGGAAATGTAAGATGGTTTTTGCCCTTCAGTAAAACTCTGCAGATGATTCATTTGGTCTGTTAGTCTTTTAGGGTACAAACTCAACTCTTTTGCACTGGATTGCTTGTGTGTTGGTGATGAGTGTTTTTCCCATGGAAAAGCAAACAAACAACTACTTTTGGATAAAATATATTACTTTGAAAATCTTCAGGTTTTGAAGATTATTTAATGCTTAGGCCTTAGATGCTCCCCTCCCTCTTAGGGTGTAGAGCATTTAGCAATGTGATATTTCCATCAGATTCCAGCCTTTTTTACTCCACAGATTGAATCTGCTCCAAAGACAAATCACAGTCTAGTAAATAATATTGCTGGGGTTTTTCATAGTATCTTTGATTTATTTGTTACAGCACTTGGAAAGTATACAATGAATGGAGGAAGATATGATCTCATGCATAATGCAGCTGAATGCTTCTTTGGGGAAATCCATTTTATCCTAAGATCTCAGAGATCTTATATGATGCAAAAAAATATGATTTATAGCACACTTTTCACATGGGGTTTTGAATATATGTTTTGCATTTTCAAAATCTCTCTTCTTTTAAAATTTTTTAAGATATTTGTTTAAAGCTACTCAAAATAGTTAATTTTAAAAGAAATTTTTTAAAAATTGAAAACTATCTGGATTATTCTACTTTTTCATGGGCTTCTCAAAGAAGGATGAAATATGGCTCCCATTTTCCATTTGTCATGACATAAAAGCAAAACTATAAAAAATATTTTCTATAAATACCTTTAGATGGCAGAGGATAGCTCTGAAGTAAGTGAAGAAAAACATATTTCTCGTGAGTGAATTGATATTTAACGTCACCCAGAGATAACTAAAATTACATTATTATGATAATAGCATACTGAGAGGTTGAGACACATGTTGCAACTGTGTAATTTCCCAAAATTTCTGAAGTGCTCACCTGATGAGTAAAAGCTTGCGAAAGGTGTCAAGTGTATCACTGTATCCATTAGGTATAATTTCTTCCTCAGGGGCATCTTTATCAAACCAGTTTTTCCATTGCTTATCACTTCCAGCTATCTAAATTTATTACATTAACACACAGATAAATATATTCCAGCTGCAGTAAAATCCCCTTGCAAATGTAGCTTCTGATGAGAGGCCATTATTATATTGCAAGTAACATTGCCTATAGCATTTAAGACATATGCCATGTGAATTGCTATTAAAATATTACAAATAATATTAATTCAATTGTTGAAATTAGTGTTAAGATGCAGGCTCTCAATCCAGTCAGTTATCTATGCATTCCCCTTGCAAACACATGCAGCTACTTCGAAAAATCAATAATTAGCAGAAGGATTCTCTACTACAAGAGAACATACTGTGACTGATTCATTAATTTCTTTTGGTCACAGAGGATGAAGAGGGCCAGAAAAATCTGTCCAAATACAATCTAGCCAGCCAACGAATAACAAATTAAAAGTAACAGATTCTAGTAAGCTTTTGGCCTGAGAAAGAATAAATCTGACCACAAATATGATCACAATTTTAGGCACCTCTTAGAACCCATGACCTAATAGGACA
The DNA here is from genome assembly GCA_013397915.1 of Daphoenositta chrysoptera. Taxonomy (NCBI): domain Eukaryota; kingdom Metazoa; phylum Chordata; class Aves; order Passeriformes; genus Daphoenositta; species Daphoenositta chrysoptera. The sequence goes on from VZRO01006318.1 coordinate 240,266, forward strand.
AGGAATACCGGTGGACAGAACATAGTGAAAATGCAATTGAGCCTTTAGTGCAGTGACTGAGAAGGGTCAGCTACTGCAATATTCTCAGATCACTGGAAAAAGAACAAGGAATGCACTGATAAAGGTTTAAAGCAGAAGATGTCTACGTTAAATTAGGCATCTGGAACTTATTTTTTTTAGAGGAGAAAAAAACCCCTTGAAACTAGCAAGATTAAAAGAAAAGCACAGGAAATCTCTTGAGAACTGGGCATACCATTCTCAGTCCTTTTTTTGTCACTTTAAAAATTTTTCTATTTTCATCTAAATGAATAATGATACAGTTGTATTTAATATGATGAATCAAGTAGAACAGCATTTTTAATGGATGAAAATAAGTATTAAAAAAATGTTTTTACCACATTTGCATTTTTAATTGATACCCTAGTTGGCACCCTCCCATATTCCATCTCTATCTATTACTAAAATCATTTTAATTGTCACTTTTTAACTTGCAACTACATGGCAAAAGTAAGACAGTTCTAAAAAGTTAATTTAAAAAGGAGGGCTTTTGTGGTAACATAGTCACCTAAGTATTTTGGAGTCTAAAATTTTGTTTGTACACATGCTAGAAAAGTGGTGGAATACTTTTCTAGAAATAGGGTTCTGATGCCCTAACAACCCAGAGAGAACAACCTAACTAAAGCTCCTCCAAATTTCTCCTAACTTAATATCCTATTTTGATACCTCCAGAAACCAAAAACTGGAAGAATTGGGCCGGTATGTATCCAGATCTTGTCTTGATACACAGTTGGGAAACAGCCAGGACCATTTCCAGGTAACTATTTACCTAAAATATCTGCTACCCTTCAGGACAATATATGTCATGACAAAATGGACTTGGCTGGCCAATGCTGTAACAGCAAGGAGAACTTTGTGTCCTGGCTACCAGCCTGATTAACAAGGAGTGCTTAGGTACAAGAAATGCTTAGGGAGTGGTTTAACTACACTAAAAAGAGAAAGATAAATTTACCAAATTGAACATGTCACAAACTTTTGTGCATGTAAGTTCACACATGTTGCAATGAAACAAAAGATTTATAGCTAGCTCATCATATCTGAATAGCATGTTAACCTTGGAATGGAAATGAGTATTTAAAACAAGCAGCAAACCATTTGTAAAAAAACACCAGACTCAAGAGAGAAGACAACATTGTAACTTAAAACCTGACATTCAGATTAATTTTATGAGCCTTTTTGACACCTCTACCTTTTTATCCTCTTGCTCTTTTATTGACTTCCTTTTTCCTTTGCTCCTGTTACTTCTCTCCTTTTTCTATCTCAATTACTATAATACCAATTACCATAAAGCAGATAAATAAACATACCCCCATTCATGCTACCTAATTGTTTGTCTCTATGATGTTATTCTGTAGCTTTGTGGAAGCACAATTATGATGACAAAACTGGCTGTTAACATTTAAAAGATAATTAGCAAATATCACCTGGTCCAAAATTTCTTCAAACTGTGGAAGTTTGTTCAACTCCACTAGATTTAGCCATATCATGTCAAGAATCCAGCGGCATGGTTTGGGTGGGCAAGCCTGTAGATCTAAAGCTGCACCTCCTGTGGATAAAAACATTCTGATGAAATATACATGATATTCCAGGGTCAAGAAATAATTGATACTTCTTTTTAAATTATCTATTTTGACCTAAGTCATCTTCTTTGGGATACTAACTGTACTCTTTGTAATGTACTTAGCATTTATTTCATAACAAAGGATAACTTAGTCTTATTAATGGCCTTCTCACAGGTGTTTGAAGGCTATTATTGGGTCTCCTCTAAGGCTTCCCTTCGCCAAGCTGAACAAGCCCAGCCCCCACAGAACTGCTGATAGAAACCATGTAGACAAAGAAATAACATTTTGAAATGGCATAAAAGTTTAAAAAGTCGAATTAGCTCTACACATAACACAATTTTTAAAACTTACCTCTAATGAGAGTTTGGAACTCTCTGTTTTCCACGTGTCCTCTCTCAATATCAATTTTTAAAGCCAGGAGGAGGGTAAAGAGGAATTTGTGGTTTTCATGCAGGCCTCTAACAGAATATGAGTGAATTTCAAAGGTAAGATGTTCAATAATATTTGAGATTCTTTTCTGAGCCACAGGAGACTTCTTAGACCTAAATCATGAAAACAAAGCACAAAGAAATCACGTTAATAACAGCAAATACATTGGAAAGGCAAACATCTGAATAGTAGGAAAAATCTGTCTCTTCCTACCTGGCTATGGATTGATCAAATAGCTTCAAGAACTGAGCCAGTGAAGTTTGATACATGTTATTGACCATGCTCATTGCTGTAAGAAGGAAATAAAGGATGCTTCCACGTGTAGCAACAGGTCGATATTCCTCCTGAGCAGTGTTAATCTTCACTTCAGTTTCTGCTGCAACAGACAACTTTACAGCTATTTCAGCAGCTGTTTGCTTAGTTGTTTGCAGGACACCAATTAGGGATTCATCATCCACTAGTGAACCTAAAAAGTAAAATATTGGATGTTTAGGACATTTTTGTAACAACATTTTCACTTCATATGGATATATAAAAGAAAAGGCCAAATTACAGGAATTATTTATTAAAAAATTGAAATTATTTACCGAATAACAGAAAGCTTTTAAAATAGAGACCAAACAGGATATGTAATACTAAAAATTATTTTTACATCAAACATATTTGAGCAAATGCATTCAAAATATAGCAATGTATTTGTACCAACAGCTTTGCAACATTTACTAGGGAAGTCACCTGTCTTATGCACATGACATACATAGTCAACAAAATAGTTAAATTATTTTGAGGTCTATTCATTGGCACATTCACAGTAAAAAAGACTTTGGGTTCTAAGGGAAATTGTCACTCAACAGTATTGATGAATCTCCAGCAGTTACTCATTGATTTTCTGTTACCAGATTTGTTTTCCACCAGAGATGGTAACTGTTCATGTTCAGGCTCATACCATCCTGCAGAAGAGTTCCAACACAATTTTAAGCCAGGCCATTCTAATGTACATTTTTGGTCGGTTAAAGATTTGCCCATGGTCAGATACTTTGTCTCATCTGAGGGGCAGAATGCTCTCAAAAAAATGGATTTATTTCACAAAACGTGTTTAGGTGTTAAACTTAAGTATCTGGAGTTGCATATAGTGCCATGCTATAGCACCAAATCCCTTTTAGTCCTCATACTCCTGCCATTGTATATTCTCTTACTGTATCTTAAATGGATAAATCTGTTTCTGTATGGAAAGGATCTAGTGTGAGTCAGTTTTATCTGCGTAATCTGATTAATCCTTTGATACAGAACCTTTGGTTGCGCTTAGTTTGTAAAGAAGATTGTCTTCCAGTTCTTTCATCTTCCTCTTATTAGAAGTTACATCTTCCATGAGTTTAATTCGTTCTGCCTCTAGTTCCTGTTATTAAAAAACAAGAAAATGGTATGACATCTTATGGGTTGTAACTATGAGGGATACTTAAAATTCAGTTGCTGATTCTTCAAGTTCATGAATTGTGATTGAAGATACAGGTGAAGAGCTGGATCCAGCCATGAAAGGTGCATTTTACTTTTCTTGGTATCTAAAGCATGTTTTTAATAACAATTTTTTTTTTTTAAGCAGTGTTTATTCAGTATTTTATGATGTATCTTACCAATGTCAAATCCTGGTGGGTAATTGTTTGTGTTGTACTGACAGTCATATATATATTAAGAGCCTCCCAATGTATTTTTGTTATTTGGAAATGTCTATACTGAATCTGAATATAATTTTAGAAAATGGCTAATATCTTTCTCCATTTGAACATTTCTTTTTTTCTGCAAACCAAAACCACTTAAATGGAAAAAAATTTAAATATCACTATAGTTTATATGTACTGTTAACTTACCTTCTTTTCAGTCAGTATTACTCTTCTCAGTAACTGATTCTCAAGTCCTTTCATTGTAACAGTAAAATCAATAATTGATGATTTTGCATTAATTTCAGGTGTGAAAGAAGGATTAGGTAGCTTTGTAGTAATGTACAGTCTAAATGTATTCATAACATCTACTTCCTTATCACCAACTTTCACCTGCGGATTAAGTTAAAATAGAATTAAACAGAGGAAAAAGAGCTTTATTAAACTCAGTAGTATTGACCAGAAAAAAAATTACAGTATTTGAAATGCCAGAGAGAGGAACTTCATTTTGCAATTCAAATTTGTCATGAAAATAGAAGTCCGTGACCAAATGTAGAAGGTAGAGTATGTTATGAAAGTAGCATTTCCCTCCAGCTAAATATAGGGATTACTTCTACTGTGGTTTCTGATTAACAGCTTCAGAACCATTTGGTTTCTAATCACACCTCAAATGAAGAGGTGTTAGAAGCTGCTGACCTTTGCAGAAATCACTATTCCCTTATGTCCAAGGAAGGAATTATGTGATCCAACAATGGAACAGAAATTATTGGATATAAATTTTATCTTTATTAAGACTAAGCAGGTTTCAAAGAATCTTTCCAAAATAATTAAAAATTTATTCCAGGTTTTCCAAAGAAATTTTTACAGAATTAAGATATCCCAAAACAACAGTCTAACTCAAAAGCTGCATGGGCACAAGGAAATCTGACCACTGTATACCATAGTGTGAATCATGGAATTGTTGGTGTTGGAAGGGACCTTAAAGATCATCTTGTTCCAACTCCATGCCATGGGGCAGTGGAGGGGCATATGAAGCTCCATCATATGAGTCTCCAAGCTGGCTTCAAATACCTGGCTTACAAAGGAGTAGGACAAAACCATTCCCTTAAGGATATTTACACTGCTTGAAAATCAAGAGAAAGAATTTTAAGCCTTTAATTGGATAAACATAATTGGTTCCAGTTTGGAATCTTCAGTAATGACTCTGGTAGTTAAACCCATACTTTAGACTTGTCAACTTACTACACAGCTGAGGCTCTGCCTCCTATATTTTATTACTTCAGTTTGATTCTTTACACTTCTCTACTGGATTCAAAGTTTACGTGGTTCAGCAGGTATTTGTAACAATGGTAAAATAACATTTTTCACTAGGCTAACTACTTATTCCATTTCGTTTGATTACCAACCTTAAAAGCAGATCCAGATTTTATGAAATTTTTTTCTAATACATTATCAAGGACTGGATCCAACTCTTCATCTATATCTTCAATCAGGAGTGATCGTCCCAGTGAAAGACTGTCTTCTAGGTGTTGTCGGAAATACTTGTCATTCAGAGTTGTTACCTCAAAAAGTAAATTATAAATTGGCGTAAAGACAAAGCGTTTCCTCAAAGTCTTACATGAAAACCACAGATCTAACCATGGAAACCTTTTCCATTGTTTTTGTTAGTTGCATTTTAAAGAAAGTGCTATAAATGTTGACCATGCAGCAATTTATGCAGAAATACTTCTGTGTATATATGGTACAATGGTACAATGAAAAGTACCATAAAAAGGTGAATTAAAAGCTTGGCTGTAATTGAATCCTCAGAACTTCATTATGAGAGTAATAATGTACTAAATAAAACTGTTACAGCTTATTGAATATTAAAGATGTTACGTATATTTTAGAAATCAGAGATGCCTAACCTTTAATTTTCTGTTCTATGTCCTAGAAGGGCTAGATTTTTTAATTTTATCTTTGAAGTGCTGAGAAATTTTTTCTGGAAATCTGAACTCAGTTTAAAAGATGAATCACTGCTACAATATTATCAATTCAGATTGATACTTCAGAAAATGGGATTAATAATATATGAAATTATTAAAAAGCATGTATAAACTAGAAACCTATATAATTAAATAATACTCAACCCTCCAAAATTCATTGCTATTCAGGACATATGAGTTTTCTCAACATTCAGGCTAAGAGTTTTAAAATGCAGATCCTTTGCCATGACACATCATTTGGGAAAAAATAATTTGTGATGCAAATGGTGACACATTAACATCTTTGTATTATATTTCATGAGCCAACATTTTACCCTATTGGCTTAAGCTATAAAAGAGCTATGAATATTGCAGTAATGTTAGGATAGGCAATTTTTTCTTGGGTTTGCTTCAGCTGGTTGTCCTCAACTTCCTTTTGTATTGACAAGCTCATTATAAAGACCCTCTCAGGTCCTAAATTATGGACTGCGACAGTTGAGGCACTTAGCCTAAATTTTCAGAGCTGTAATTTATCCTGTCTTTATCTGTGATGTTACTAATAGTTGCCCAATTTACTCTCCTTTAATAATTTCATAATACACTGTTTTGCTTTACTTATCACCTCTTTGTCCTCTTTTGTATAGGGAGCATACTCACCCATCTTGAACAAAAGGCTACTTTCTTCTCTTTTATACTTTTTGCTAGATAGTTTTTTCCAAGCCCTTGAGTGGGATTTACAGCTGTTGTCAAGTTCCCTGCTGATAGATCTACATGATAGTCAGTTTCCATCCATGTTAGAGTTATCTCAGATCACACTGACTCAAATGCAACCCCTTCTAAAGTAATAATGTTTGAAGGGGTATAATAGAGCACAGAATTCCCTTAAGACACTGTTTACCTGTAATTCATTATCCTGTTCTTTATTTTTAATCCACTCTTTTCCCTGAGTTTGTGGGTCTACCAAAAGTGGGTATCTTGATGCCTTAGTGACAATGATACCATTCTGAATTGAGAGGTGATCTCCAGGCAGTCCTTGAAGATTCCACTCACTAATCTAAAGAACAAAATTTTTAAAAAAAAGAGATGAAGAAGAAAAAAAGGTAGTTTGGAATAAATTATCATTAGAATTATTCGTCAATTAAATTGTTCTAAGAAGAAACACGGACATCAAAGGGAATGCATATCTGAATCTGCTAAAGAATAATCAACGTGGATATAAAGATATTTCTGGAATTTTATTTTTACGGGTGTTTTTAACTATATAGAATCATTGAAAGTGTATTTTAAAGTGTAAGGATGTCAAAAGACAGCTTGGCAGACAAATTAAACATGGGGATCAATTAAGTGAAAACAAGGCTAAGAGAGCTTTTGGGAATTAATATTTACTGAAGGAAACTTGAAGATTCTGGCATTGCCCTCTCTTTGATTTCTTATACATTCACATTGAATAAAAGGACTGTATGTATTATTTTCTAAATTACAACCAAATCCACTGTTTTAGAACTGCCCTGGTTTTGGCTGAAAGAGAGTTCAATTTCTTCTCAGTAGATGGTACATTGCTGTGTTTTTCTGATTTAGTATGAGAATAATGTTGACACACTGATGTTTTGGCTGTTGCACAGAAGTGCTTACCCTAAGTCAAGGATTTTTCAGTGTCCTGTGCTCTGCCACTGAAGATCTGCACAAAAAACTGGGAGGCAGCATGGCCAGGACAGCTGACCTGAACTGGACAAAGGGATATTCCATACCATAGAATGCCATGCCCACTATATAAACTGGGGGAGTTACTCAGAAGAGGTTTGATCATGGTTTGGGAATTGACTGGGTATTGGTCAGCAAGTAGTGAGAAATTCTCTTGTGCATCACTTGTTTCTCTTGGACTCTGTTACTATTTATTATTATTATTATCATTAGCAGCAGCAGCAGCATAGATATATATTTTTTCAATTATTAAATTGCTCTTGTCTCAACCCAAGAGGTTTATCTTTTCTTTCCAATCTGATTTTCTACCATGGGGGAAGGTGGGTGGGGTGAGGGTGTGAGCAAGTGTCTGTGGGGTACTTGGTTGCTGATTGGGGTTAAACCATAACAAGCAGGAATGTGATCTAGAGCTGTGGTTTCTCAAAATAAGCTACTTGACAGTGCTCGTACTGGCAACTAAGTGTATAATATGTCATTGGTTGTAATACATATCCTGCTTATCTCTCTAACCACTGCTCAATACTCCAATATTTAGTGGAAATTGCCAAGAGCATTTGGAAACCACAGAACTACACAGCACGGCAATATTTGGAGTATTGGGGATTATAGTTCTTCTCTAAGCAAGTGCAATGCTGGCTAATAGTCATAGAATATGCTAATGGAAATTCAAATTAAACCCTCCAAGCACCAAGAACTTACAGTTGGTTGATCTACCAACATAGAAATCAGGTTCAAATCATCAGAAAAAGGGATTTTATGAGCTCTCAACTCTGTTTCCCATAAGTCTTTAAGCAAAAGGTTCCTGAAGTCTTGATTAAAAGGTCCACAGTATGAAAGAAAGCCTGTGCAGAGCAGTATATCTCCCACAAGTCTAGAAAAGGAAGAAAAATTATCATTAAAAGGTGATGCACAATTTCAATTTCTAATGACCTAGACAAACAGGTTTTGAAATATGAGAAGATTTTTAAAAATGTGTTATGCTTCCGAAGTATTTTTGTGGCAGAACTTAAGAGCAGTATTTTATGAAAACACTGTCTTCACCCCTACAAAACAATAAAGCCCTGATGACAACTATTCCTTCTTTCCTAACTGAAGCAAGAAAATGGTTTATTTCTTAAAAATATGTCTGCAATACAATATTTATCAAAGATACAAGCCTAGTTCTATTGAAGTGAGTAGAGCTCACCAGAAATTAGGAAATTTGTGGTAACATGAGTGTTGTACAGAAGCTGAGCTTGTCTGAAGCTTTCACTTCCCCAGTGGCATCAGAACAAGGTGCAGTACCAGGGGGGCTGGAGAAGCAGCTTTAATACAGGCACAAAACAGCACTAGTAATAATCTCTTTGGAACCTAATTCCAAAACCAGAGATATTGTTCTTAACTGAAATACTAGCACTCAGCACCCACGTATTCTTACTTACAGGGGGAAAATTCAAATTCCAGGATAGTTAATTTGATTACCTTGCTATATTAAGATTTCCAGGACGAAAATTAAGTACGATTATTAAAGCTACTAAATTGCTTACCAACACTTCCGTTTTTACATGCATTTTCTTTTTTTTTCTGTAATGAATTTGATACCTTTTTATCTGAGATTTAAATTCTTTGCTTTGCTGAGTCCACCTAACTTTCTCTCCACTCAGTCCATCTATAAGTGCAGAGGCTGCTTGCATCTTTCTTTTGCATGTTTCTGCATCATTTTCTAAGTCCTAAAATTGAAAAAAATTCCTACTTAATTGAACTATAGAATGCAAAAATGTAGAGTTATTTTATATATTTATTATAACTATTTTATTTATCTAAAACTCATTCTTGAGGACTCTTAAGGGCATCTATTGTCTAATATGTTCCTATTCACAGAAAGAAGGGAGTAGGAGATTATATAGGCTTAAATCTTTTACACCTGAATCTCATCCATGTTATTCAAGGTAGCAGGGAAATATGTGTTTGTACCAAATCCTAAATGCATGAAAATATTGTACAAGCATTTTTCCTAAGACTGAAATACTTCTATCTCACCATTTTCTCCTTCATTGCTGCATCAAACTTTGCCTGCACTTTGTCCAGTTCAGCTTGCTTTTCATCTAATTCTGCCTGAGCTTTTTCTTTTTCTGCATTAGCTACTTTCAGGCGACCTTCCTGTTTTGCCAGGTTAGCCTGCAGAGAGAAAAAATATTAAAAGTACAATCATATAAGATTTTAATATAATTCAATGAACTACTAAACCTGCTTAGCTGGTAATCACAAGACAATAATACATCAAAATAACTTTTTTATAAATATCAAAAATATTTAAGCTGAAAACTATATCACATATATACTGAAGATTTTTTTTTTTTTTTGTTCAACAACAATACAGTACCTATATATTTCTACTATATATTGTCAACTTTATTCCTTCCAAAAAAAAATTACATTTCAAGAAGCTGGTTAAGGAAGTAAGGTTTCTGATCTGTACATATTGATTAGACTAGAGGAACAATCACTCAATCTTCTTGCTTGACTATATGTTTTGACTGTATGTAATTTCCTCTTTTATTAGTGCATTTTGTAGGTCCTTTATCATCTAACAATATTGCTTTTACCCACGAGAAAATGGTCCTAAAACAGTGAATCTTCATATTGCTCCTAAAATTATATTTATGGTGAACACAGGAAATTAATTAAAATTTTTAAAATAATTCATCTCTTTTACTGTTGCTTCTGTAAATAACACTTCTACCAGTGACAAAAATATAAAAGATTTTGGGATCACCATGTGCTCACCCGTTTTACTATCTTTTTTTGGTGTGCTACATTTAAGGATTAAATACTTTGTTTAGATCCAAAAATCACTGCCTTTGAGTTTCATAAACCTGAAAAAGAACACCCACACTAAAGTAAAAATTTACTCTCAAAATCATTTTCCTTATTTCACTTCCTACTACTGCAACATAGCTCCTTTATTGATGTGAGCTCTGAAGCTCTTTACAAAGCCAATATTTAGGCAAGATGTCAGTCCTCCACTGCCTCTAAGTTACCAGAAGAAAGCAAAGAACCTAAAATAGCTACAAACCTCTGTTTGCAGGACCCTTTAGAGAATGAATGAAGACCCTGGTACAACATTTTGAAAACAATTGTAAAGCAATTATAACATAATAAAAACAAAGACTAAAAACACCTTTGCCTATACACAGTAAACCAGATCATACAAATTTAATCTAGGCTAATTTTTTGTTCTGTGTTCTCTCTAGAATCAAGAAGAAAATAGGATTTTTTCTGCTACTACCATCTTTAGCCACTAAAATATCAGGCAATTACATCTGAATAAAGATATATATATATATATATTTATAGGATCCTACTAAATTAAACTAATAAGCAAGGACAAAGCAAGAGATGATGTATTACCTTAAGAGGCAAGACTTCTCTGTTAACACCATAAAATACCACCATGGCTTTTGTCCAGGAGAGGAGTCCTGCCACGTTGCCACACACCTTTTTACCGTTTTCCAGTGTATAGTCTTCCATTTCAAAGTAAGGCTGGACTAATTCTACTGTCTCGTCATTGATTGTATCCCTAGCAAAGTTCCTTAGGTTGTTCAAGAATGGGCCACTCATAAGCTACAAAAAACAACACGAGTTACTTACACATTTTACATTCAACGTCTTGTTCATAGGTCACTGTTATAAAGTGTTCCTAAAATTCTTCTGTGAACAGAGGTAATTACTACAGTTAATATTATAATTGTGCTATTCAGTTGTAACTCCTCCCACACACCTTAAATTATTTTGAAGTTTTAACCAATTACATTCCAGTAGTTAGATTCGAAAGTTACTGATGTACCTTCCATCTTCTATATTCCTGTGTTGCCATTTTAAAAGCATTTAAGAAGCATCATGTAATTTAAAAAAAAGTAACCAAAATAAAGACTCAGAGATACATTTGTAATTTAACTAAATAAAAAAAAAAGGCTTATGCATTTGTTAAATGTGATCTAAATTCTGAAAAGTGAAATCACTGGGTTTAACTTTTCCTCTAACAAATGTTTAGCATGCTAAAGGCAATTCATAGAATAACTGCTTATCTCATTTTATTATGTCAGTGGAAAAGAAAAAGTTTTTGATGATTTTTTTATTTCACTGTAAAAGCCTAAGTAAAAAACCTAAATAAAAAGTATTTTGGATACTATTTGTATCCAAAATACATTTTTTTTCATCATTTGCATGAAAAAAAATATTGAGGCAATAATATTGGCATATTAATACACTACTAGAGATAAAGAACAGAATTTAAAGAATGGCAGGAGAAGGTATGAAAATCAATGTGTATCCTGAGAGAAGATCAAAGTCCAGAAGGAAAAGATGGCTGACTGACCAAGGAATTTGGGCCAGGAGTATTGAAACACAGAATGGAACAAGATACTCTTAGTCATTCAATTAATTTTTCAAACAAACAAGGAGCCTGAGAGGCTCAGAAAAGGCATTTATTTAAATATGAACCTACAAGTTCCCAAAGAGAAAAATAACTTTTTCAGAATGTGTTTATCTCATATATGGTTAACATGACTGATATGATTTCTTTATTTGCCATCAGGACTTGTGCCAGGAACAGGACAAGGAAACTCTAAAGCTTCTGCAGCAAAAGTCTCTAAGCAATTCACCTACTATTTCTACCAGTTAGACACAGTATATAGACACAGTTTATCTTAAAACAATATGTGTGCCTTTTAATAAAACTCTATCATGTTTTGGGTAAACAGCATCATAATCTGATAATCATATCAGCATCATAATCATCTGATAAGCAAATTCCTATTTCTGATGTTAAAGAAACAGTGTTTGAAAACTCTCCTTACTTTTAATGACTCTCCCCATGATGGCTTGCAGCAAGGCTTTTCTGGATCCAAGGTAACATGATCCAGTTTCTTTTGAAATAGCAGCAGACAACAGTCCATGATCCTCATAATCAGGTGAGGAGGTTTTGCAAGCTTTCTAACAGTAGCAATATCCTCTGGTCTGATGGTCTGTTTGAAGAAAGATGTAATAAAAACCTGCATCAATACCATTATTCTATTTTCCCATTAAATAGCTTGATTTTAATGTTCATTTGTAATACTTTTCTCTGAGATACATTTGTATTACGTACATACCAAAAAAGTGAGAAACTTGGCCTAATTAATAAATTTCATAGTTTCATGAAACTTTAGTAATTTCTATGAATATTAGACAAGAATATCTTCCCAATATTAAGGACATAATTCAAAAATCAAATTTGCATACAACAGCATTAACTTAACTTGTCAGTCTAAGTGTTTAAAGAAAACTTTTTTGTAAATTGTATAGGGCTTAACTAAGAGCAGTTTGCTTGATAAAACAGTATTTCAGATTTTTGGCAGTTAAATATCATTGTTTATTCTGGGATGGATTTGGTTATTTTTGTTTAGTTTTAAGTTCTTGTAGGCATATGATACCATTTTAAACTTCATTTTCTAATAGCATCGCTGTCACTGACACTTTGCTTAGTTCAACAACCATTACAAAATTAATAAAAAATTAAAAATTTCAAAACTAAAAGTTATTTATGTCTTAAAATACACACATACCACTACCTGCCTAGAAGGACTAGTTATGGATACATTGGAGAAACCATTTTCTAAGACCACACATTTTGTAAGTGAATTTTGTGACCATTTTTGGAAGTTTCATTCATCTCATTATCTAAATGTCAGTGTAAGAGCAAACAATGCTCCTTTTTTTGCTTTTGCCACTCAATAACTTCTGTCACATAAATTCTGGTAACTGGAATGGAAGGCCTTACATTATTGATTTCTGATTTCAGAGTTTTTACTGTTCAGAGCAGAATAATGAAATTATGTAGCAAGTATTGCCTCCAAATTTCTGAACCCTGATTCTGATTGCCCTGAACCCCCCTTGTTTCCTGTTTCTCCTAAAATTAAAAGCATGGGGTTTTTTGGTGAAGGAAGAGATAGATTTTTTCTTGTCTTAAAAGGCAGGTATAACTACTTTAGTTGGAATTAAAAACATTCTGTTAGCACAAGAAGCATTCTCTTGGATTCAGAATAACAGATGTTCTAAAGGCATCTGTAGCATTTGGAAAGATCTACACCTTCATAATGATCAAGTATTAGGATGGAAGGAAAAAAAATACTATAGAATAGTCTCTATGTTTGTAAGGTAAAATGTGAGTGCCTTGAGTATTCACGAGAGATGTGGCCACCACCAGTGAGGGGCTGGTGACAGCAGTCGAAACCAAGAGGCAACTGTGTGTTGGTGCCTCTGGCCTCTCACAGGTGATGCAAATAATACTAATAAAAATGTAAGACTTTTATTCACTTTCAGAGCTTCTTCTGCTTCTTCTAGTGCTGGTTTAGCCGCCTCCAGTTTTCTCTCTGCTTCCTGTTTTTCTATATCAATTGCATCTACGATTCTTTGTGCTTTATCTTTCACACCCTGGACTTCGAGTTTTATTTTAGTTGCGGCTTCAGCACTTTCTTTGACTTCTTCTAATACCTGGAATTGATAATAAACACATAAAATATGTAAATCAAAATGGTGGAATAACTGATCATGAGACACAAAATAAAACAGGTATATAACAGCTATTAAAGATATAAAGTTAACCCTAACTACAGCTAACTAGATATAGTATCATATAACTATTGAATAAAAATTAAATGTGAGAAGTTTAATTTCATCCCTTTCTCTCATGTATTTCTCTCTTATGAGATTAAAAGCCTTGAAGAATGCAGGCAGTCCTTTAGTTATCACCAGCCAAAAGTCCACTCTCCAGTGCATAATAAATATGCACCATCAGAGCATTATGGTACCTTTCAGAAAACAGAATACCTATTGATCCATTCCCTAGCATACTTTTCTAGACAGTCATTTTGGAAATCAGATCTCTACCAGACCACCAATCTCATGAATACACAGATACCTTGTTAATGTAAAAGAAAAAATCTGAAACTGGATTGTGATGAAAATTTTTCTAAGGAATTTTGAAATAGAAAAGTCCCATTATGATGTTAACCTCTTATCTGCTAGTAAGTGCACATATAAGCCCAAATCTAGTAATGTCAATTAAGCACAAACAAAAAAAACCTATGGAAAAAAATGAAATCTGAAATCATATTCTTATCTGAGTGGGTAGGAAATAGGAGAAGAACAAGAACTCAACCTCTGTTGCAGTCTAAAAAGTACTTCACTTTCAGAAGAAAATGGTATATCAACATGCTATAGAGTAAAACCTCATTTTAGACAACAAGGTAAATTTTTTCAAATTATGAGAAAATTCTGCAATAGCATTTTACCCACTGTATATTCTGGTGCTATTTAACACTCACTTTATCTGCCTTAACAGATGTCACCGCCAGCTCCTTCTCCTTAATAGCCAAGTCCTTAGAGAGTTTAGCAACAGATTCACTGGCTTCCATCAGCTTGGACAGACCTATTAGGTGAAAGACAAAATTCAGAAATATGGAAACTTTTTTCCCTAGTTAGATTATACAATCTAGGTCCAGATCTCTCATGCTTTGTTCCTTGTGTTCTCATTCAATTTTACGTAAAGGAGAGAAAGTGGGGGTAAGCAGTCATACTATCATGGTTGTGCCTTCTATTAACTTTTCATGGATACAAATAATTTCACAAGACACAAAATTATTAAAAATAAGCTTAATTCTTCAAAAGAAAACAAACTAAAAAAAGAGCTATATCAAGTATATGTTACATCAGAAAGTCATGAGACAATCAGAAATTCCAAATGATGCTTCATTGTGTCCTTAGGTGAAGAAATTACATAATGATCCATGACTGCCTTCTAATAGGGAGTGCTCTCTAGAAAAAATTGGGGAAAAGTGGAGTCAAAAGGGAACCTAAAGATCACATCAAGATTATGGCCTTCAGCTCCTGCGTATTGGGTTTACCCTCTCCTTTCCCTGGTGACAGAGGGTGAAAAAGCACCTATGTGCTGAGGGCCAGTGCCATCATAGCTCTGAGTGCTGAAGCAACCACCCATAGAGACCACTCAGCCTAAGAGTTCATGGAATCATAGCAGCTCAGAATATGATGAATTGGAAGGGACCTATCAGGATGATCTAGTCCAACTCCTGGCCCTGCACAGGACACCCCAAGAATCACACCATGTGCCTGAGAGCATCCAGAAAGAGATGAACTTGCTCCCTGTATGGTTATTATATATTCAGTCTTTTCCATGCATTCGTGGATTTTTTTTTTTTTCTCTCTTGGTCGTAGACTTGAGCAGAGATGTTTTGGCCACTCCTGAGCTCCCCATAACATTCTGAAGCCTCTCCAGATACTATCTTCTTCGCCATTGAATCTTTAAATCCTACAAGTTCCCTGGAAGTAATTCCTCTTACGGCCTTCTCTCCCTAAGGGCTTGAGTCAGCACACCCTTACAGCTATACATTTGATGTGCAATGTCTCTCTGTGATGGCTCTCCAATTTTCTGCTATCACATTTCAAACAGAAAAGCATTCTCTCCCAGCACATCTCCTGTTCTGACACAGCTTCCTCATGATTAGGTTACTGGCATTCTACAGAACCACAGAATCATCAAGGTTGGAAGAAACCTTCATTATCTAGTTACACCACCAGTCCAGCACCTTCAACCCAGAAGCCACAAAAGGGAAAATAATACCCTTTGCTGCTTTGCTTTTGCCCGCTACAAGCCTAGAGTGTGAAGAAGGAAAGAAGCACCAAAAATAGGAATATGCAGATGGAAAAGAATTGAAGAATTCAATTACAAACAAGAAACCTTTATAGCTTATCCAGGTCCCCTGCATACTTCCAACAAGAAATATTACAGCAGTACTATCTGCGCTAATGAAATGAATTAGAATATTTTCTAACTGGCATTCGTTTTGCCGCTAAGCTGAAAGACATGGTTTTCTAAGCATCAATGGTATAAAGATGCTGCAGTAGAACATACCCATGAACATGTGCACCTGTACACAATCATTTTGTTTAGCAGAACATGCAAGGCACTTGTAATAACATGTCAGAGGCTATGAAAATCTACACATGAAATTTTATTAACAGTACTGAAGCTGCTTACGTTACTACTTCAGAGTTAATTTTGGAAATAGAAAAACTGTGGAAAGAATACCAAGAAAGCCTAAGTCAACCCCACTCCCTTGAATATTTGAGGTTCTCAGACTTTATCCCCGTCTCATAGTGAACTGAGGATAAGTTCTGATTTCAAGAACTGGCAACAAATCCATAGAGCAAAACTTACACAATTTGAAAATACTGAGGATCACTTACTCCTCTACATATCACTCTAATTCAGCAAAGAGTTTATGAATAAAATAGCTACACATTCTTATTCTAGTCTTTTCTCCATGTGAGGCATATCAGTTCTATTATTAATCAGTGTCTAAGTGCCACCTTTCTTTACCTTTGTTTGAAAAATCCTATCATGTGGAATTCTTTATTCTATTGAATGCAATATCTTTTCTGATAAAGACCAGGTTTACTAAGGTGTTCAGTTGACTTTAGAGATTTACAAAAGCATGTCTAGATGCAAACTGGAGAAAAACTGAAAATACCAGAAAACTGGTATTCTGAAACCATTAAGTACTAATGCCAAATATTAGGTCATTTCAAACATATATCCAAAATCTGTCTGAAGAACATTTCAACCATACTTTTCTGTATTTCAGATCCATAACTATACAATGACTCTGAGTAACAACTACTTATTCTACAGCAGAAATCCAAAATCAATCCCCCATGAAGCACGCAGATTGCATGGTAAGAATTTCCATAGATAAGTTCAGAAGTAAGTTACTAAATGTTTAGAATTACCTCTCTCTGGACCAGTAAATCAGATGCTACCTGTGTACATTTTCAGGTTCCGCTTTCTATTACAAATTCTGATTTGCACATATTAAAGTTTAATACAATGCTGAGCTGAATGGTTAAGCTGGTAGCTTCTTTGAGGTATTTTTAGATTGTGAGGTTGTGTTTGGGGTAATGTGTGGTAAAGTTCCTCATATGCTACCACTTTTGGACTGTGATCCCCTAGAACTGATTGTAAGTGATCACTGAAAAAGCAGTCTAATATTAAAAACATCAATCATCTGAGACCATAGGTGGAATGTATTTGCTTACCAGTTTGCATACGTTCAGCTTGTTCATTAATACTGTCTAACTTCTCAGCATAAACTTCTTTGTAGCCATTGATGAACGAGAGATAGGATTTAGGTGTCACGTAAGCTCGTCTCCGATACCTAAACAAAAGCACATCAGCAACATCAACTTCACACCTATTTTTGATATATACAGCTATTTGATTGCTTCCAAAAAAAGAGAAAATTATATAAGTCAAGTCTTTATTCATTCAAAATCAGATTTCTTCATGATGCAAACCTTTATATTAGTTAAATTGTTTTTATGCACATAGACAGTATTAAAGACTGTTGAACAGTGGGAATGAAGACAAAGAACTTGCAACATAATAGCAATTATTTTTCATGGCTTTAGGATATAATGGTATAGCAGATTTATTTTATATTAGCCTTTAAATTCATTTATTGATACATATAACACAAATTTAAAAAACACTATCAGCACCAACATTTTTGAGATTAATTATCGCATTTGTAGAAAATATTACCTTTGGAAATAATTCTCACAGCTTTCTGAAACTATATCATGAAAGAGACCCATGGTTTCTACTACTTCAGTTTTAACTGAAGGAGCGCAGACCATATTAAAGCCTGAAAGAAAATAGTTGGACACAGCCACAAGAGCTTCCCTGGGCCATCGACTGAACCAATCCATGGTGCACCCTGATATCAGACCAGGAAATTTCAAAGAACGTGCACGGAACTTCTCACCAACCTGAAGAGAGAACCATTATTTGTTAGCAATATGATTCTTAAGCAAAGATCAATGAAAGTGTTTAATTAGCATAAACAAGTAAATGGTCTGTTTTCTTCTTGATAATTTTCTGCTTAGAACACCCAAATAAATTTTTTTTCTCTTCAAATACAGTTTCCTGAATTTCTAACATTCAATATTGATGAAATTTGAAGAAAGAAGGTCATTACAAATATATATGGTTTTAATATTTTGAAGCATCAAATAACGTATTTTAACTACCAGTAAAATACTCTTTTCCAGTAACAAGCAAGAATTTCACAAAAATACATTCACTGATGTGCATTAGGAAGGAATATGTGAGAGGAAAAAAATAAAACTACTTTAACTTGTAAGAAATTATTTAAGTATTTTGCTGTTAAGTTCTAACAGCTGTGCTATAACTTTTATTATCTCAGCAATTACAACTAGACTTCAGTCATCTTTTTATGCAACTTGAACTTCCTGAAATATATAAAACTTGAATAAATCTCTTACACAATATAGGCAAGTTTGCCAATGGAAGAAAGGAAAACAGATATGTAGAAAAAACTTACTGGAGAAAAGCAGAGGACCACATGCAAGTTCTTCTTTGCTCGACTTAAAAAGTACTCATAAAGATTATCAAAGGTAGGAGGATGCCGAGGCAGCTCTTTTTTCATCACAGGTATTAATGCTTGGGTGATTTCATCCAATTCATCCCGAGCAAATAAATTAGAAATCTTTTTATAAAATAAAAATTGATAATTAGTTGTATGGATGTTATTATAGAATTTATAAATATTTGCCTGTTTATGTCTGTATCTCTCTCTCTGCATATACACAGTTTAGACTAAAAACCACAGATTTAGACTTGTGAAACTCCATTGAAAACTAAGAACTCTGACTCTGGAAGAGTATAGAACTTGACTGGCAACCAAATCATTATTTAATAAAAGGCTACTGAAATGCTAACAACAGCTATATTATTATATAATAATATAATATAATAATATTATTATATTCTCCTGGCTTACACTGAAATAAAGAAACTACCTATCCAGATCACTCCTCATTTAAAAAGTTGAAATATTTTAATCATTATTGATTCTACAATGTATTACCGAAACAAATAAAGTAGTGAGAACAGTACTCTGCTTATAAAGCACATTGCCTGTCAGGCTGAGACCCTTACCTCTCCTGAAGACAGCAGATTATTTACATATTCCAAAAATGACTCCTCTTTTATCTCATTATCAGTGAAAATAAAGGTGATACCTTGTCCTTCCTGTCCAGCTGTTCTATACAATTCTTTTAAATCTTCTGACAGATTGGTTACATTATATGATCTAGGAGAAATAAGGAACATTACCTGTTAATTCAAAACAGCTCAGAATACCACTCTTTTTGGATTATAGAGTTTTATAAATGACCTTGCAAACATCCTTTGTAAACACACATATTTTGGTGCAGGAATAGCTAACACATGGTCTACCTTTTTCAAGTCAAAAGAAATCCAATGTTGTATACAAACCTGATAAGAGTGCATTGTTTTCAATGTTTTTCAAATGGTGACAAAATAAAAATAAAGAAAAAGAAAAAAAGGAGAAAAATCTGTGGCCATGTAAAGACAAAGTAATACCATAAACATGATTTATATATTTCTTGCACTTCTTACCTGGTTAAAGTGATCTGAAATATTTTATAGCCAGCAATGAAGGAGGCTAACTTTGCAAGACTTTGTTTTCCAGAACCACCAACTCCAACAAGTAAAGCATTTCCATATGCTGTCCGAATAATCCGGGAAATCTATAGAGGAAATAATACAGAAAAATATCACTAATATTGAAATATTAGTTAGCAAAATTAAAAATCTATTATTCTTTACACTTAATTTACTATAATACAATGTAAAATTTATTAAAAGGATACATGCAGAAAATTTCCCTCAAAAGAACACTTGTAAATTCTGTAGGAATTTTGTGTAGCTAATGAAGAAGCTGCATATAAGAATATAGGATGGTTATAAGCAGTTACACATAGGATTTAAATACATGAAAGGGGACATTCTGAGCTCCAGTTTATGTTGAAGGCAGCATCCTGAATGTGATTAAAAATATCAATAAAAAACTTTAGCTAGAAGAAGAAACATACTACATTCCTAATTTTAGGAGTCTGAAAGACTTGAACACAGTTAAACTATCCTTTAATGTTATCTTCTATTCGATCTACTTTCAACATTTCCTTTGGGATCATTTTCTTACCAAGTCTCCCAGAAACGACAGTAGAATTACAAATTTACTATTCCATTGCATTTTGACACATCTTCTTTGGGTTTATGATATGTTAGTGCACTATTAGCTTTAAGGTTGTACATTTTATTTTGGTCCACGTGTAAATTATGCACAAAATGCAAGAGATTGGCATCTACATTAAGTCTTTGAAATATATTCATTTTTATCTGTTATAAAATTTTAGATCACTGCACACTTCCCTCTGAGCCTATCCAGATAACTATATTAGAGAAGTCTAAATATGAAATTATGAGGGTGAATAGATTTATTGTCACTTTAGGTAGTAGAAAGGAGCCTTGCCGTCACTAATTGCATATTGAGGATATTCTGGATAAAACTTGCCAATAAAAATGGAATGTCAGAGATTTTCAAGGTCTTCTGAAATTCACCTAGCATCATGTGAACCATATTTGAAAATAAATTTATTTGCTTCTGTTTAAATGCAAAGCAAACAAGCATGTACTTCATTTGAGGTCAACTAGAGAAGTACAAAACACCTTCTTCTGTTTTTGTTTCACTGCAACTTCTGTGTGTCTTTCAGTAATCAGATCGTCCAGTCAAAGCAATTTCTGAGATAACACTCCTTAAACCTGATACACAAATCTCATATTTTGCCTTTATTTCACCCCTATGAATCAGATTTTGACTTCAGATGAATTCTTTTCTTATATAGTCCTTTCTGAATAGGAGAAAAAATGATTGTTACATGAGACCTACACACTACCCTAAATTCTACCCTACACACTGATTCTATTGCAGCCATAATTTATATTTCTTTTCACGTCTCTCATCCAATCAGATTCTACCTCGAGTTGTTTTGGTCCCCTCTTAGGTACAGATACATTTGAAGTGTTCTCTGAATTCTAAATGATTATTTTTAATTGACGAAAACCTTCATCCATCTGAATACAAGGAAGTTTAAACAGATATTTAAATAAGGAATTTATTATAAAACATGCAAACAGGTAAAATGACTAGCTCTTTGCTAGTTCTTGAAAATTACCAGACAAAGATGGCAAAGCAGTCGGGGAGTAAGAATAGCTTTTCACAATGTGGCCTCTAAGAATAGCTTGCCCAAACTAGGAACACTGTTGCAACAACTAAAGTAATAAAAAAGTAGCAATACCAAACCTTAATAAGATGTGTCATTGCATCCTTGAAAAACACCAAATCAAGAAAGGACCCTCTAATATTTTCATTGTATTGTCCCTGATATGCTCGCAATTTGTTACAAAGAAATTCATAGCTTGGAATCTGAAGAAAAAAAAAAAAAAATCCATAACAACACTATTATGGCTCTTCAGAATTTTAAAACTGCACTGATACTTTTACCCAAATTTCATTTTATATGTTGGCCCTGTGTAGTGATATTATCTTACTAATTCACCAGAATTATTGTAGTTGTATTCAAGCAGAAATCTTTTGCTAATGGTGGGGGGAAAAAAAGAAGCAAGAACAGGAACAAATAAACCACATTTATATGTCATTATTAAATCTAACATCCCCAAAGTGATTTATTGCATGCTAACCAGGAAAATCTAGATATATTTTCACAAAAAAATGTGATAGCTATTCAAAAAAAGGTCTGTATTATATGAGTTCTGCAATATAACATACTTAATAATTAAAGGAAAACTTCAGTGCCTAGTATTTTATGTGTTAAATGAAATACCTCTTCATAAACTTTTGGTGCTTGAAACTCAGCGTCTTCTGGTTCTTCACCAGTTGGTTCAGGCTCATCCCGTAAAAAATCTACAAAATATGGCTCAGCTTCGAGAACTTCACTTAAATCTGCCTCCACATATTCCTCAATTGTTTTATCGATATTTTTTTCAAACCAGGCTGTATCTTCAGGTGTATTAAATCTAAAAACCATAAATTAGTACAACTTTCAAAAAATACTACTAGTTATATAGAGAGAAAACAGGTAATTAAATACTTAGTAACAAACCAAAACAAGAAAGCAGAACTTGTAACATATGTATTAGACAATAAATACTATACAGTAGTCACATAAACAGATTAGGCAACATTCACGGAAATCAAATGCTTCCATACTATAAAGTATAATAGTCAGTGACATAAAATATAAATCAAAATAATTTGATTTCCCAACTTTCACCTAAAATGAGACAACAACAAAGCATTTAATTTTTCAGATGAGAAAGGATGAAAAACGGTGAATGCTTTCCCAAATGACCATTGCTGAGTGAGCCTTAGCATCTTTTAGCCCACAGTAGAACAGCATAATTTATGATATCGTAGCACTGCCTATGAAACTGCAATGAGACAATGAATAGTGAAAGGAAGGTATTATATGCCACTACAACCTGACTCCATTCTCAACACCTCTTGCTCCAAAACCCATAGTAAGCAGAGAGGAGTAAACATGGGGTTGAGGGGACTAATAAAATCTGGAAACAGATACTAGTGACTACATTTCATTGTGTAAACAACTTTATCTGCTTCCCTTAACAGATTCAATCTAAATTTTAATACAGATCAGACCTTTGATTACTCTGCTTATCTGTGGCTGTGGTTATCTGTGAAGCAATGAAGAATGCTACTTAGGAGTAACTGGCAAACATAAAAGACAAGAACCACCCCATCCACAGAAAAATTCAAACTGTGAATGTCAAAGTATAGAAAAAAATAATTTCCATATATTCACTTCTTTTTCTTTTCAGTGATACAACTGAGAGGAAAGTAGAACAAACATAAAGAAGCCCAGTGCTCTGAGTTTTCAAATAAGACAAGTTATACTGAAGAACTATTATAGACATAGCCTAGGTATGCATTATATACTTCACTATTGTGAGAGGGTTTTAGTAATGGCATTAGAATATTAACCACTAGGAAACCTAAAAGCAGCATGGAAACAGGGATTGCATGACTACACTCTCTCTCTGTTCCTCTTTCCAGTATATAACATATCTGTACAAATACATATCTTCCATGCATTTTTAAATTTACCATAACAAATTAAAAAAAATATATGGACATATCAATAAATGCCAGCGACATTGCTACCAACTTTAAAGCAGAAAATAATACACTGTATGATTCTGTATGATACTTCTGCCTTAGTGAGTCAGACCCTAGCTTTAAATTAAAATTTAAAATTTCCCCACTTCGTATATCAACAGCAATCTGTTGCACATATAAATGTATAGACATAAATTTTAGCAAACGTCTAAGTTCGTATGATATATCATAGTTCAGACAGTTAGAAATATCAGCACTGCTAATATGTTGCAGTGGATGGGCATTCTCTGATTACAGAGAAATAACTTTTTAAATCAGCAGAAAAGTCTGGCCTTTATTTTTATATTCTTGACAGTTGGATAAGATTTCCTTTTACATTTCCTGCATGCATTTTCTGAAGTCAGCATCTGTATCTTAGGACAGGAGAAAGTGAGCAAGATTATGGTTCATCTGGATATTGAAACTGGTGATAACAGCAATCTTCCTTGGCTTTTAACTCAAGTTTGTTAATGAACCTTCTGGGGAAAAAAGAGACGTGCTCTGGCAGCTGACTCAGCTCTCATGAAAGAAAATGAGGCATTCTAGAAGATACAGGCAGGGATGGAAAACAAAACTTTTTGACAATAGTCTATGTTTTGTTTGGAATTGTTCCCAACATTTACATGAAATGGAGGGCAGTTGTTTTATCCACCGGTTTCGGCAGTGTGCAATTCATCTCCAGGGTTTTTATATCAAGGGTTTTTTCTGTTTCAACTGAGTATATGCCAAAGCCCACGTATCAACATATACTTAAGAATAATTCCCTTTGTCCCTCTTGTAGTTCAAAAACAGAGATGGAACTCCTTATATTTCTTCTATACCTCTTTCCTTTATGTTGACAAATTAATTGAATATTAGAATTAAGGCTGATTCTGCTTGAATACAATGCAATTATTATCATGTTATTAATCTTGCCTGCTACCATGCGAAGTCATCCACACCAGACTGCATTTATGTAGTCAGCATCTTAAAATAGGTAAATTCCATTTTCAGGTTTTGCAGCTATGTTGAATACTGAAAACATTCTGGTCACGGCCGGTAACACCTGATCACTTTTCAATTCAAAACCTTTTAGCTGTAACTAAAAGCAAAAGCACTCTAAAACGCCCTCTTGTGTCCATGGAAAAATATTTGTCATTCCTTTCACTTTATGATACCTTTGTAAAATCAATGAAGTGTAAGAAAATATACATAACTGGTTTTAAGTATCAATATTTACATTTAATGCTTTAAGTATATGACATTATTTTAGAAAAATTATGAAGGCCATTCCTCAGGGCATCAGAGTGAGAAAAAAATTGTATTAATTATAACTACTCACAGTAGTAGTGGGTATATGTCAGGGTTTTAGCCGTACCTAATAGTGCTACATGTAAAATTTCACAAGAAATTGAAGCACAATGAACAGAAAAATAATACTGGTCTCCAAGACATACAGGTCATAGTTATATCTGTTTTATTAATATTTTGAGAGAGATTTATAGGAAATGGGCCAATTTTTAGTCATAGGCATGCAATCCTGTTTTTTCTGTGAGGAGAGCAAAGCCATTTTAAATTATCCTATTTGTATAAATTTAGGACACCATAAAATTCTCTTTTCTACAGTGAAATTGGCTGAGTGCAGCCAAAGGGGGAAAAAAAGTAGGTTATAATATATAATATGTACATATTTCGATGTTTTCCATCCAATTACTGGGTTAATCTATCAGTACGTAGCATGATATTTGTTGGAATAATACTCCAATGCAGACTGCATGTAAAATAAGAAAAAAATTTTCATATTGGCCTAATAAGTTTTATCATATTTAGAAGTTTTACAGATATGTGCACATAAATGAAGTAAATGGCCAAACCTACTAAATAGAAAATGCTATAATTATCATACCTGTCAGCAATTACTCTGGTACATTCATGTTTAAAAAGTCTTAGGAGGACAGTGGTGGTTTTGCATTCTTCTGCCTTCATAGTTAACATTCCTTGCCAAATTCTAGAAAGGTCTCGAAGGTTGAAGATGTAGTGGAATTTAGATGGTGTAGGTAACATCTTTGCCTAGAGAAAAATATTGTTAATATTCAAAATCACTAACATCTAGAAAGAATCAATAACAATATAATTTATAACTTTATCATTAATAACACATATAAAACATAAAAATAACAAAAATACAAATTTTCACACATAATACTGTGGGAAGATTCTTTATAAGAAGCCACCAAGAGTATCTAATTGTTTGAAAGCAGAATCTATCACTAAATGTAGAACGCCAAGACTTACATGGAATTGTTTCACATGTTGCTCTGCCTTTATAAATTAAAAATTATAATTTGTAAAGAATTTCACTCCCTGTTCCTTAGCTATGGAGACTAAAGCTTTGGGTAACAAACTAACTTATAGGAATTAATGGAATGACATTTCCATTCATCTGTCTTGTATACTGAAATCTGCTATTTTCCAGATTTCATCTCCAAAACATTGTAAGCCCATCTTTCTCTGTTTTCTTAGCCCTTTTCCTTTCCTTTCCTTTCCTTTCCTTTCCTTTCCTTTCCTTTCCTTTCCTTTCCTTTCCTTTCCTTTCCTTTCCTTTCCTTTCTTTTTTTATTTTTGGTGGGGGGGGGGGGGTTTGTTTGGTTTTGGGGTGGTTTGTTTTTTAATTTGGGTTTTTCTTATAGGTTTGATCTTATGGAATAGTTGCCTAAATTAAACTTATGGTCACTCTATTCAGAGGTAAAACTTTCCCTGAATTTATACCTTTGTCCGCTGCCACAATATTCTTCCTGTTGAGACCAATTTTTCCACCAGGTCACATACTTCAGGCTCGAATTCTCTACAGGGATGAAAGTACCCACAGGCAATTATACCTGAAAATACAAAATGCAATTAACAACTAATCTAAGGTAGTAGGATATAATAAAGTAGGTTGTGAGCAAGACAA
This sequence comes from Daphoenositta chrysoptera, assembly GCA_013397915.1. Classification (NCBI taxonomy): domain Eukaryota; kingdom Metazoa; phylum Chordata; class Aves; order Passeriformes; genus Daphoenositta; species Daphoenositta chrysoptera. The sequence continues at coordinate 266,747 of VZRO01006318.1, forward strand.
ATAGGTGGTTATTTAAAACATTAGTTGGTAAAACGTAATTTCAAATTACAGATGTTATTATTTTTCTCTGTTGTCTGTGGCTTTTCTGAATTAGTATAGAAACATCGGGCAGTAAGAACTGGCTTTCCACCATATCCTGTATTGACAGAGTTGGCAGAATTGAGAAATTTAGCAACAGAGTGCATTTCAGACAGTGCAGAGGTGGAACGTTAACCTACACGGAAATAGCAGTGGTCATAGTCTTCCAGGAAATTTCATTACTTTATTAATATTTGTTTGTCTTAATATTTATTGAAAGACAGGCATTTAAAGGGTTTCATTTCTCTTCCATAGCACTATTTTTGCTGCACCACAGCTTCAGTTGTTTTACTGGAAGAACTCTGAATTTCCATGATGAAAATGAGAAAGAGAGCATACTTTTATAAATTTTACATCAATTATGAAAGGAAATAGATTATACTAAAACAAGAGAAAAAAGTACCAAAAATTTTGTCAATGGATGCGTTGGATGGCAATGTACAATTGAATACACAAAACTGTCTTTTCAAACGCTGGGGAATATCATTACGGCCTCCTCCAGGATGTATCATTGCTGCTATTATTTGTACATCTACAATTGTGATAAAGTCTCCAGGTTTATCCAAGCTGTACATTCCTCTCATTTCCATCATCTGACGGACAATTTCATTTGTTATCTGTAAATTTATGTAAGTTGTACAAATTAGAAATTTATACAAGAAGAAAATACACCATGATAATTTAACTTCTTTTTGTAATTCTACTAATCCAGAGAGATATTATCACCTTAATTTAAAAACAGATTAAACTACCTTCCTTAGTCATATGGAAGATCCTGGTTTAAGTGATTTTAAATGGCAGGAAAATTGTTTCAGAGGTCTACTGCCATATAATATCAAGAAAACGTGTTTGTATTCTTTTGAACTAAACAACATTAAAGCAATAAACTAGTGGAAAAAATGTTTTTTTCCTTATTTTGTTGCTGGACATTCAGCTACTATAGTTCAAACTACGCTTTTCAGTTCACTCTTGGGCGTCCTTTGAAGCAAAATAACTGATTCTTTTTTTATTTTGGAAAGGTTATTCAGTCTACTTTGCACTCTGCAGCTCCAGAGTTTGCCCCACAGCCACTGCTCCAGCCATGTTCAGCTAGCCTTATGTATGTGCTCACATATCCCACCAGAACCAACACGATCTGTAGCACCAATCACAAACCATTATCCCGTTAAAAATATTTCAACTGTGTCTTGGGGACGTAATGTGAGACCTAGTGGAGGCCTTGAATTTTTCACATCCTTTATTTCTCTCTCCAAGGTATCTCACTTCCACTTGGCAGAAATTTATTTATTGGTGCTCTCAGAATAATGTCAGTCTTGAAATTGATAACATGCTGCTTTAGTACAGTGCTGATTTTTGTTGAGCCTTACAAAAATAAGGAAGTGGAGATTATGTAAAATATGGCATCATTATATTACAGGTCTCATTGATAAATCTAATTTGCTCTCCTTTTTTTGTGTGTAAGTGTACCATGATCAGAAAGCATTTCCAATAATTAGTAGTTAATTAAAACATTTAAGAAGTCCACTGATTCCCATGTGTATGTATATAAAAAGCACTTTTTGAGAATAAGTAGTAAATATTAAAAAAGTTTACCTGATCTCCCCATTCATTGATAAATGGCATATTGATATCATCAATAAAAACTGTCATCTTTCTGCCTCCGGGCGGTCCATAAGTACTCCCAACACGTTTGTCCACATAACTCTCCATTGTCCTCTAAAAAAAGTAAAAAAAGTTCTCATTTTATATCTAGAGCAACAATATTTAAAACGCATTGTTGAAAAACCTGCTCCAGCATTTAGCCAATGATTCCCTCTTTTTGTTAGCAGTTTCACCTTTAATTCTAGTATTAAGGAACCCAGTTCCTCAGGAATCCAGCTCCTGTTCTGCAACCCACCTCTGGATACCAGAGAAGTTTTTAAAAAGTTTCCAAACTTAGAAATTATTATTTCATTATCAGTATTATCATTCCCCTAACTAATATCAATTGTTTAATATTTGCAATACAACTGCAGAGCACAGAGAAGCAACTTCGATTCCTTTTGTTATGATTTCCCAGATATGTCTTGTGAGTGATGCAATGCAGAATTTTAATATTTTTGTGGCAAGAAAGAGGATGCAATAGACAAGTAAGATTGATACATAACTGAAATATTTTTTCAAAGTTCTACAACTCTACCGTCTTTCTAAAGATACATAAACAATGACAGAAAAAAACACCTTACAAGATGGTACCAGATGTTTTCCTTAGACAAGTAATGTTTTCTCTCTAAAAGCACAATTGTCATCCTATACGAGTAATGTAGTATGTGCTGTCATAAACATAAAAGTATTTGTAGTATTTTTGAAACACAAAATAGATACATGTTTAATCCAATGGTTTTTTTTTTCCATTTTTTCAACAGGATATTGATGAGTATTTTAAGATACAGACTGACAATACACGATAAACGTGAAAAAGAGAAATTGCTAAGTGACTACAGAAGAAATCAAGAACTTTGCAGCACATCTAATGCTTCCAAAATCCCACAATCTTTCAAATATCCTCAGAGTGTTGACTCAAACTTTGGAAAAAAAAAAGTAAAAATCTTGAGTGTAACTCTTTTAAGTGATTAGAAGCATTTAATCTCTTTTTCTGCTCGATTTCTCCGTTGGAAACCAGCAGAGTGAACCATGTCTTGAGCTAACTGGCTGCTAAGAGAGCCCCTCTTGTGAGGTGCTGCAGGACTGCAGCAGAGACCAGACACACCCAGATGCTCTCACACACCCTCTGTACCAAGGGTGAGCAAGCCTGGGATCTGTTTTCCAACAGTTATGTTCCAAGGACCCATAGATAACACACTTACTAAAGGACACTGGCACAGAGATACTGACTGTTCAACAAGTCTGGCATGCATGAAAGGATGGTTGACATATTCTGTCTCATTTTGACACAAACTGTGACCAGAGATCTTACACATAAGAATATCTGGTGAGAAAAACTGAGCTGCCGTTCTGTGAGTCTGGATATTTTTTTTAAAAATAGGAGTATAATCCATTATTTTTCACCATTTTCTTAATAACCTTTACATTAGCTTCTTTAAAAAATATGACTAATTTCAGAATGGAGTTTGTAAGACCTATTCTATGAATAGATTTTTCAATCAAGAAATATTCCAAAATGAATTTTTTTTCCTACCAGAGGTTTGTCACCATGAATTCATTGCATTGAATTGGTAATGAAGCCAATTCAACTTACAGAATCACATCCTAGCAAATTAGTAATACTGAATCATAGCACAGTGCTATAAAACATCATTTCAATCACTTGAGAAAACTATGTACAGCATTTTTTCCCTATTAATATGGATTTTTGCCAGTTACATTGGGAAAGAGAAATTTATACAAAGTTGTCATGCTAGAGGTTTTAAAGATTGAATTTCTGATGCTGTAGTTACTCCTGAGCTGAGGAAGAATAAAATTATCTATAGGTTGAAATCTGTTCTTTATTCAACAAAAATAAAAATTAACACTATTTACTAAAGAATCAGGAAAAAAACTGAAATATAACCAAAAATCTAAAAAGAAAAACAAAGGTCTTCAGCAAAAAAATTGATTCTTAGAATTCCATAATGAAAAACTACACAGCAATCATGAATATATGTATCTCTATGTGAGTGGCTATATTTTGTTCTGATCTGCAAAAACTATTTTTACTAGAATTTTCTGAACTGTTGAAGTGACTTAGATGAAAAAGATCTTTAGAATTTAATTCTAAATTACTTATCATCAGAATTAAGTACCCTTTATACACTTAGCAAGGAAATAGCATGCAAGATTTTTTAAAATCTGTAATTTTACCTGAAACATAAATGGTTCTGTGGCAGATGAAAAGTTTACACTTTTTGACAAATGCTCTTCTGGGTCATATCTCTTCATGTATCCCTTAATCATGACTGTCTTTGCAGTCCCCTGTTCTCCTATGAGCAAAACAGCCTGTAACGGATATTTAAATCATGTAAGTAATACCAAAACTTATATTTATAAATGCATAATGGACTTATTTTTGAGAAGGAATAGTTTATGTGTCTATTTTTAAATGATACATTTTTGTGACAGGTTTCTCCTGTGTCTCCATATGCACTGAGACCGTATGTGGTTTTCAGCCCACATGGGTTTTCCAAGAAAATCTTTTGCAGAGTTAAAGAAGAAAGGAAGAAGCAAGAATGTGCCAGTGGATTTTCTTCCAGTTGCCTGATTTCTTCCAGTTTCCAACACACTCACTGCAATAGTCTATTTTAGTGGATAACCCTAAGAAGGCTTCCTGTAAATTCCTTCCCCTATATTTTAAAGTTTTGTTCGTGCACAGAAATAACTACAGAAAATAAAGAAAGTAAAAATAAAACAATATAATGATATTATATGCTGGGAATGGCAATGCTGGGAAGCAATGACTAGAAACACAGAAGATGAAGAATGATTGTAAAATCGAGTTTATTTTTAAATTGTTTTCTATTTATTTCATACGGTAGGTATATACTTAAACAAGTAATTCTGTACTTACTTTCTTTTGTTTTGCAATTGTGTCTATCAAAAACTGAGTTCTGGTATTATCAACATTTGGAACCAGAATAGATGCATAGTCTGGGACATGATCTGTTGGATAAACAAATTCCTGAACTTTTTTACTCCAGTGCTCCCAGTTACCTGAAATGACAAAAAAAAAAAAAAATTGGAAAATTTTGTGATATTCCGTTCATGTTCAATGTTTCATTAATACAATAATTTTAAAAAATATATATTATGGAAAAAATACTACAAAGTATAAAAAGGGATATATTTTCTCAAATCCAGCTAAAATGCACATAACAAAGGACATTCTTAGTCATGACCTGTAATTAGTCTACAGCCCTACTAAATATAGAAATACTTCTTAAATTTATATATACTTATCTAAATCAAAACCCAAAAGAATGTTTGCCTAAAAACTAATTCTCACACTGCTGATGAAAAATTACAGAACATGAGAATATGGATTGCATATCTGTATACTAAATCAATGTTGCTGGCAAAAAAAAAAAGTGAATTTGGATATGAGAGTAATTAATTTCTTAAGAACAGAACATACCCTGTCATAACAATAAGTTCTTTGTGACATTTGTTGTGAGTGCTAGTTAAACTAAAAAATTTGTTCTGGAAAATAGCACACTATTCAAAATATCAAGATTCACAATACCTCACTATTCTTATAGTTCTACAACCTTTCAGACTTAGGACCAGTCATTAGACATGAGTAATAATTACTAAGCAAAATTAAAATCAGATTTTATTCCTTTAACAAAACCTGCCAGCTGTAAGAAAATTAAACATAAAATAATATTAAGTTAGACTAAACTAGCCTAAGGAGAAATTATCTAAAAATTGTAGGCTGGCTAAATTAATAGAAAAGTAATGTGTAAGAAAGAAATTGAAATAAAAAGAAATAAGAAAATGTTAGCAGTGGGCACCCTATCTCTTGTCTCTGACCAACACAGGTGTGCTGGTACTACACTGTCAAAAACCCTCAACTCATATGACTGTATAATAAGGACTAAAGGAGTAAGAGTTTTAAAATGACAGTATAAAAAACAATACTGGTTCTTTTTCTTACCTTGTTTACTAACGTAAAACTCATACATTGTTTGATTGGTGCCAGGGGAGATTTTTGGCAAGTCTAATTTATTATCATGAGCTCTGATGAAGGCTTCAAGTTTATCTCGACAGTCCAGCTCCAGAAGGGCACCTAAACTCCACATTATTGCAAAGATGAACAATTTATGCAGATTCTGTGTAGGTGATACACCACGTTCTTCCTTCAGTGGAATCAAGCCCTCCAGAAGATTAATAGACTGAAAATATTTTAAAATATGCATTTAGAAAAATATTACATAATCAGTTTTATTAAGCTGTATGTGTATGCACATGCATTATTTATATGTATTCAAAATTTAAATCAATACAGATTACGAAAAAAACCCCCAAGCCTCCCATAAAATTCAGAACCCAATAAAATTTATTAAAGATAGCTATATAAAACTGGAGAAAATTTTCAGAATTAGGTAATTCGATCACCAGTTGTCCTTTTCAATTATGCCTGCATAATAAATGTCATTTATGAGCTGGGAGAACAAAACAGCTTTTTAAGGGATTTTATAATATTCAGAACTCCAGGAGTAGGTGAAGCCTAGCCATTTCTTTCCATTTTTAAGCATGGAAGAATTTTCAGCATCTGTCTGATGTATTTATCTCAGTTATGGTCAATTTATGTATCTTTCACATAAACTTTTTTTTGTTTTTTGGTTTTTAAAAAATAGATTATTCTATTACGTGATTGCTTCACTCTGTTTCTGAGGAACTAGAGTCCAGATTCTAGAAAAACAGTAACTTGTTATCTACAATTCTGTGATGCTGCTTATGAATTCAGGTGTTTGACTGTCTTAGGTAACCCCATTTTACTCCCCTTCTATACAGTGTCCAGCTTGTTGTTTCAAAATACGTCTTTTTAACAATGAAACAGATTTTCAGTCAGCTCTTGGAATTAGTGCTTCTTATGCTGTCTTGCATCTCATACTTGGGGTGGGAAGTAATACAGTAACACATACTTCTAATGCTTGCCCAGCATCTCGTTTGCAATAGTCATCAAAAGTGGAGAAGAGTAAACGAAAAAATCTCTTTTGGTTTGTGGTAGCACTGGGGTAGTACTTCCTGTTGGTACCCTATTTGGCTTGTGACTTTCTGAACAACACACACTTTTTCTGGTTTTATAATCCCCTGTGGTTTTTTCCACCCTGAAAATATCAATCGTCTTGAGCCTACATAAACTTTTATTGTCTATTACAACCTTTGGCAAGATGTCTCATAGGTCTGCTATTCACAGCATTGAACAGTTTGTTTTCTTCCTGTGTGAACTCCTTCATGCTTATCTTCACTGAATTTCATTTGCCATTTTATTAGCTATTTATTCAGTCTCATAAAGTCTGTCTACAGTTCTTCATGGTTAGTTGTTTTGTCCTTAATACCCTGAATAATCTAGTATCGTCAATAAATATCTTCACCTAAAACTTTTCCAAACTGTTTATGAACATTTTGAACAGCACTGATCCCAGCAAAGGTGCCCTAGGATCAGTGATAACCTCTGTCCTTCCTAAGAACTGTTAATCCAGTCACACATTTCCTATCTTCCAATAGGTTGTTTATCTAGAAATGAAACTCCTATCTTCTGCTATGACTATTTAGCATCCATGTTAATCCAGTCACACATTTCCTATCTTCCAATAGGTTGTTTATCTAGAAATGAAACTCCTATCTTCTGCTATGACTATTTAGCATCCATGTAAATCCCTGGTAAAGAACGATGTCATGCACCTTTGATCCTTCATGCAGACTACATCGATCAGATCTCTTTTAGCTACAAATTTACAGAGTTTTCCAATAGGCTCATAAGGCAGGATAACTCCAAACAAAAAACTGGTGTTGAATCTCCTAAGGTAAATTATATTTGTCTACCTAATAAAGTGGGCCAGAGGATGCATAAAGAGTTAGAAAGTCAGTGGAAATTACAAGGAGGAAAGCAAAGGTGAGAGCACATTTATATGAAACCACTATAAAGCTGTTGTACATTGATTATATGAATAGGCAGCTTAAATTGTGAATGCTTACAAATGGCAGATAATCAGGTACATGTGCATGTTTGGGTGAACACCCAAAACTGAGCTTTAGAACACAAATACAAGTCTGCCACATGCAACTGCTTTGGTTTGGTTGTAATTTTTGAAAATGCATGACCTGAACAGAAGCAGCATGGTCTGAATCCTACAATTACTACAGACACATAAGACCCAACAAATCAGGAGGCTGATAAGTTACAGGGCTTCTGCACGGAGACCATTTATGGCAAAACTGGGATCTTCATGTTCAAGTAGGGTAAAACCTCTGGTGTCCCTGGTTCTCTGATAACACAAGCGTGGAGGCCTACTAAGAGTTATTTACTTTGTCACAGATGTGACAGAAACTTACTGGAGATTTTCGTTCACACAAAGAAACATTCAATGCAGCCTAAATCAGGGAAACATTTCTCTGATCAAGCAGCATGAGTAGAGCACTGACTTGCTGACACTTCCTAACAAGCGCTAATCAAGAATAAAAGAAAATTTTGATCACAGAAAAAATCTTCCATGAAGACAAACTGAGTTCAGTCAGAGGTTTCACAGATAAGAAATGTAGAAGACAAATAGCATCTGTCTCAAAAATGTTGTGCATTGCATGTCATAAAGTGCTAAGTTCCGTATTTCCTGCCTGTGGACTTCAATTCTACAGGTACTCTAATTCCATTTGATACTGCACAGTAAAGCTCTCCAGCATTTACTGTGGCTATTAGTTTGCAGTAAAATACTTCACAATCTAGAAAATGGGAAGTTAACTCTCTAATGAAGAGCGAAAAGTTATTGGGTGCAAATTCTCTAGTTTAACATTAAACTGGAGTGCTATCCAAAACATTGTCTTGTCTAGACTCTTCTTCAAGGGCACTACTGAATTTTTTATGAGTGTGTCAAAATAAAAGTGAGATTACATGGACAAATGGAAAGTCTGGAAACTTAGAATTTGCAGATGGCAACAGACTCGTAGACAAATTAACTGGAGATACGCAGTACAGGACTGACAGTCTTGCAAAATCTGCCAAACACATATTTATATTATTAATAAATCATTGATATGGTTTGGACTCCACTCAAGGTAGAATTCCAACTGATAGGAAAGGAGAAGCAAAAAATTACTACATTGACCTTGAAAGAGCTGGTGGACAGAATAACATTTTATTACATCTATTACATCTACTACATCTGAAGATAGAAAGATAAACAGAATTCTTCTTCTCTATCCCTGCTGACACTACCAGTAGAGATATAGTGATACCACAATTTTTTGGTATTAAAAGAACCAGAATGAGTTCACTAGCTTATTAAACATATGCTTCTGGAAATTTACTGAAGCCTGCAAATTCCAGTCATTAGAAGACTAGCCCAGGTATTAAGTGATACAGAGAAGAAAAATTTTGTTCTGCACATCTTCACACTTCCTCTTATATTGCCCAAGAAACAAATACTGAGTTTGAGCTTTTCTTTGTCAGGAGACAATATTTTCAAGTTAAATTTTATGGCTATCAACTGTTCTCCTTGCTGTTTCTGCACCTTTACTATTGTCAGACAATACATACAGACTCATACAGTATCTGTTTTACCTGCATAATGTAGTTACATTCCAGGAGCTCCATTTTTGGGTTAAGGTTTAGTTTCATATATATATATGCTGGCTCAAAGATTCTGTCATACAAACTTTGCAAAATTTCAGCTTCTTGAGCAGTACGTTTTTTCAGCCATGCCTGTAAAAAACATCCACAATAATGTTCTGTATAAAATGTATAGCAAGGTGTAATAAGGAGCAGCCAGCAATGATTATCTTACTTGCAATATTGGTCTCCAGCTGAGGACAGAAGAACTGATGAAGACCATGCCCATTCGAGAAACTGTTGCTGGAGAGGCATTCTCGATGTTGTGGACCTCAAATAACAGTTTACATGAAGGAGACATAGGAATTCGATCTCCATTTGCTAGAGTGAGGGTCTTGTTATCATCCAAAACTGAATTTAAATTCTCAATCCAGATTGCATCTACAGGACCATCTAAAATCAGAAACACATTTTCACCTGGAAAAAAGAATCAAAAGAGAGATAGTTCATATCACATTGCTGAAAAAAACCCAGGAAAATAAGTGTACAAAAGATGGTTTGGAACTTAAACGTCATATGAAAATTAATTTTATTTATTGTAATTTCTGCCATCTCCCTGGATGCTCATTACTGAATAAATTGCATACTTAGTTAAGGAAATATTTTGGAAACAATTAGTAGCAAGTGAGGGCACAAATATATCTTTATAGTGTTGAATATTTGTTACCTTGGCTGGCTACCAGATAGAAACTGTGCTACTCTCTCTCTCCCCCTCCCCCCTTCCTCAAAAGGACAGAGGGAGAAAACAAGGTGAAAGTGTTTGTGGGTTGAGATAAAGACAGAGAGATCACTTGACAGCTTTTATTGCAAATTAACATATGTTTGGGTGATGAGAAACAAAAACAGACGCCACAAATGCCTTTCCCCCACTCCCTTTTCTTTCCCAAGATTGAATCTCCTTTCTTCACAACCCAATCTAACTCTTTCTCCTTCCTCCTCCAACCCTACTCCAACAGCACAGGGAGGTTGGGGAATTTGTCACTAAAATAAGGGTTCTTCAGGCAACTAAACAAGAGATATTGAGTATTCACAGATCCCTCTCAAGTTATGAAAACTGTGCTCACTCATCTGTTCTTAAAATCTGGTTGTTTTTCTTTTATTTTGAAATATAAACATAGATGTAAATACCTACATTTTGGCAATTAAATTTTTAAATTCTGGCTTCATTTGGAATATAAAAAATTTCCAATAGAGAAAACATATGCATTTCCAATGCAAGAAATTCAATTGTCTTTTAAAATTAACATCATTCTAGGAAGATTTGCTAGAAGAATTCCCTTATTTTAATGTATTTATTTTTTCAGATACAAATAAAACACTGTGAAAAGGAATTTCGGTATGCCAGTCCTAAAATGCTGAAATATAAATATGGGCAATCAATGTACGTAAAACCATGGGAATAACATTATTATAAAGGTAGTGCCACTAGAACAATATAATCTAATTTATAATTTATCAGCTTCCAAGTGACACATCTCTACTGTAGAACTGAGGCTGCAAGAAAATGATATTTTTTTTTAATATAGATACACTACTGAAATAATACATTTTTAAACTGGTGTCCTTTCTTAAGAGGTGACCTGTAATCCCATCTCTGTTCTCTATAGTTTTCCTCAAGAGGAACATTTGTGAATTGAATATGCTTTTTTCAGCATATCATTCAAGATACATTTTTATGATGCCACATGAACAGTATTTACATACCCTTTTTGGTTTTCAGTGTTTTCCTCCACAGAGTAGAAAAGATTCCATCTGTCCAGTCATTAGTTGCAGCATCTAGTTTTCCAAACATTTGAGGAGCAGTAATGGCTTTGGGGTTCATGCGCATTTCCCTGTGAGGTTGGCCACATTCTGTGAGTGCTCTCATTAATATAGTTATGACCATTGTTTTTCCAGATCCACTAGGTCCAAGTGTCATCAAACCATGACGTACTAGATTAGTTTCATACAACTATTAACAAAATCAAAAGAAAATATTTCAATTAAAAAATCAAAATAAAAATAAATGCATGCTTTAGAAAGATTTTGGCTTGCACATAGTAGTGATTAAGATGTATTAGACATACAAGTTATATGCTCAGGATTGAATTTAGCATGCATTTGCTGAATTTTAGTGTTCTGTGGAATAGTACATATTTTCAGTTCCTAATCTTCTTAGCACTAAGCAAGTTTACTATAAACAGTTCACAGAACTAAATCTTACCTAAAATTTTAAAATCAACTGAAAATAGTTTTACCAGATTTAAAAAAGTGTTTTCTGTATTATCCAAAAGGAAAAATTAATAGTAGCAAAACATTAATGCAACAGAAGTATGATTAATCACTACAGTGCTGAAATACCTGAGTATATGAAACAAACATAGTGACTGCACTTTCTCCAGAACTGTGTATGGGTTTAGTTTCAGGAGAGTTCTCTACTGAATTTTCTATTTGTCTTTTAATATTAACATTAAGTTTGCTGTGGAAGTGTCAGTCTGCCTGTGCAAGTATGAATGAACTGAATGGCACAAAACAGTGGTAGTCCTCCTGCGTGACAAAATCTTGTAAGATGAAGCGTATACAGTTCTTCCTCTGCAAGCTGAACAAAGGCTTGTATCAGTCCAGGACAAAGATCCTCAGGCACCACACTGCAAGTCCCTTGCACTGGTCTTCCTTAGTGGGGTGCACACACAACCTTCAGTTTTTCCTATATTAGATGTGCAGGTTCTTGGGTAAGACAGTGGTTTAGCCACAAACACATTGTTCTGACTCCTGATTGCAAAGAACGTTTCAGAAATAAACGTTTTACCTGAACAAGCTTAAGATTCCATGGTGGATGGTTAACCAATCCTGCCTCCTCAACCTGATGAGCTACTGCAGCCTGAAGCTCATCATAGGTGCTGCTGTCCAGCTGCAACCCCGGGAAGAGATCATTGATCAGACTGAGAAACAAAGGCTCATCTTCATCTATCTGAAAAAAGAAATGTTTTTAAATGTTTAAAGAATGGTTATCCAAAGAACGTTTCCAAATCAAAATGAGTCTCTGTTTTAAAAGAATAAGCAGTAATAACGTCCTTTCTAAATACACGTGCTTACAGACAACTAACAGGAGAGCTTGCTACAAAAATAGCATTTTGAAAATGTCATCCACAAGCCATGCAAAAGAGAAATTCAGAACTGAAAGAAATTTGCCACTGCATAGACACTGGAATCTATTTATAAAATTGATTTGTAAACCACTTGCAGCATATCTTGGAAAGAACATCCTAACTGGAAAGAAATCTTTAAAAGTCTGGTTTAGTGGATACTCATTATTTAATTTACTTAGGGTACAGTGGTCAGTCTGGGCACAAGTCAGTACACTGAAAGTCACATGCACAGGTAAGCCACTATTAATCTATTTGAACGTTTGCATAATGAACACTCTTTACAAGTCTAATAAACTCTCTGCTGTTTAATGATAACATGAAGGTTATCATGTTTCAAATTTTAAAGAAAAGAATGTTTGAAATTTTTTATCATCTCATACAAAACCCATGAAATATCTATTAGGCTTGCCTCTACATAGTGCTAAAATATTAAATTATATTCTTACCAGCTTAGAAAGATTCATATCTCTTAGCCCTCTCATAACAATACTTAATTCGCCTTCAGTTGGCCTGGCTCTCTTTTGAGTTCCAAGAGTCCTCAATACTGAAAGGATATTCCTCAGACCAAAGTCATAATGGACCTAGAGAGTAAAAGAAGGCTTATGTATCAGTAACAAGTTCTCTAGCTTTATCTCTTCAATATATCAAACTTTACTTGCATATTGTATAGTACATTTGTCATGCCTGGAAAAGGTGGCTAAAATAGAACTGTTGCTGTTGTTTAGGTATAATTCTGTTCAAATAAATGAAGGATAATAAAGTTGTTTCCAGGAAGATGTGCATGTGCTATAAGGTTTTTCTTCTCTAATTTAAATTTAATTGATTTAACCATTTATCTTGCCATATAGCAAATATTTTATAGCTGTGAATAGAAGAGTTCTAAAAAGTAGTAATTCCATTCTGGACTGTGTCTTTCCAACTAAGGCATCTTAAAGCACAGACTTCAGATAAAGGCAGTGCTCTGGGGACTTGAGCAACTTAAATCAAACTGGACATTTCTCCTGTGGTTTCCAGTTTCCAATTTCCAACTACTTACCCTAGCCCTAGGTAATTCTTACAGACAATTTATATGACTGGGATAATTTTTGTCTAGCTGACATGTTTAGGCAGAGAACCTCATGCACTTGCAACTAACTAAAAAGCAACATTTTTAACAAAAAAAAAGGTGCATATATGACTGCATATTCGTGAATTAATGTAGTAATTTATTCAGAAATTTTGCAGAGGTATTTCTTTAAATTAAATTGAAAGTAATTCAATATTTTGTAAAAGGCATGGAAGTAATGTTTCAGAAAAAATCTGCATAACCTGAAAAGTAGGAGGTTTTACTGTGTAAATATGAAGACAATAAGAAAGGGAATACATAACATTACCTGCTTAGTGAGCTGCTCCTCACAAAGTTTATAAAGGACAAAGAATTTCTTAGCCAAGACCACATTATCAATAAATCCGTAACTTGCAAGTTTAACCCTTATAATTATCTGGAATAAAATTATTTGTAGAAATTCCATTAGCTTCTGCTGAAGACAGGTCAGCAAATTAAAATACATTTTTCCTTTCAGTTTAGCCAGAAATTATACCTGTCTATCTGGAACCATCATTGCAACACTTCTAAACTGAATTTTGAGATTTTCTGGTAGTTCTTGACGTCCAGCATATCCAGGATTCTAAATAAGAAAACATAATGCATCATTATTGTTTACAATAGTCAAAATAGCCTCCCTTTTATTGTTCAATAAAAATAAATGCATGTATAAATACTTAGAGCAGTTCAGAGTTAAACATCTTGCCTATCAATTATTATAATTTTAATCTCCCATAAAGCAATCTTGGATTGCCATCTGCCTTGGCATTAGGAAACACACACTTTAAATTTCCTGCTCATGAGATTACAGGAGATAGTTCTATGAAGCCTCAAGAATCCTATGGCAACAAGAGAGCATATTCTAAAAGTTAATATTCTGGGAGATCAAATAATTTTTACATATCCATGTAGGTACACATTAGTCAAGACCTGTGTCCCTGAAAAATATCTTTCTTACATCTCATTTCAGTGAATGTTCTTTTTTCCCCCCTCCCTATTGTATCTTTCTCATTAATACTATTAAACAACTAATATGTTAATATCATTAAAGCATTAGTGCATTATTAATGCATTATGAATAGCAATACAGCAATGAAGGCACATCGAACCCTTTCAATTATATTAAAGTCAAAATGAAGGCATGCCATTCATGAATAATCACATTATTTATGTATTGTGCACTTTAGTTTAATTCTATAGTGACAGCATTTTATTAATAAAACCAGTTATTTTCACCTTGTCACTTAACCTCTATATAGTATAATTTTTCACTTTGAAATTATTACTACACTTACCATAGTTAGGAAAATTCCAAACTCTGGATTTAAATCTACACAGTCTCCATCAGCAAAAATGAACTGCTTTTTTTTTTCTTTTCTTGCTGTTAAAATAATATAGATTTGTTGTGCTGCTACTGACAAGACAGGCAACTCAATTCGGTTGAACTCATCAAAACATCCCCAAGATCCAGACTGTGCAAGACCTAAAAAAGGGAAAGAAATAAATATCATCTCTCGTCCTTCATGCATATTTGAATATCTGAGCTAAATGACTTTTCCTGCAAGTAATTAAATCATATTAGTTTTATTTACTGCCCTGTGGTCAAGGCCTATCTTCCTCCAATCCGCCTATTTCCGTATCTGTCTGAATTAATATTAGGTGATTTATACACAATGCTTAAAAGTGAATAAAATTCAAAAAAAATTTTTTGATAAGTTGGAGCATTTGGTAAATACTTTGAACAGATCATTCTGTCAATGTAGCCTTTTATTGTAGAGCACCATTCAATTATTTTCAAAAATCTGTACCGTTAGTCTAAAAAAATTAAACATAAGTGACTTAGAGCTAAAAAACATTAGTCCTAAATGTCAGAAAAAAATGTTACGGTTTTTATTTTAGCATTTTATGTCCCCACTATACATTTCTCATGTTATAGTACAGGATATTAACAACATTCAAAGTGTGGATATGTGCATGAAAGAAAGAGAGAAACCCAATGAAAAATAAATGAAAAGAGAAATCTAGAAGTACTATGTTAATAACAAGCATATTTTTGTACGGGATTATTTTCACCATTGCCTAATTTCTGCTTAGAAAAGTAACATGCATGTAGTAGCACCTAAGAGAATTGTTTTTCTTTTCACAATGTTTTATAAGAAAGTTTCTTACAGCATTTTTTTTCCAAATTATATTAAAGTACCAGTAACCCATGTTTTTCTTTCGTGTATACCAAAAGATTGCTATTTAAGTGTGTATAATTTATGCAAGTCATCCAGGGTTTATTCGTGTTGTGCAGTTAAGGCTAAATCACTTTAAAGACATTCTGTCATGAATTTTGCCACTCAAAGATTTTCTAAAATTTTAATGTCTTTCAAATGGGCAATATGTTTATAAACCCACAGCTTTAGCCACTTTTATGCCCCTTGCTTCCCAATCCATACATTACCATTACTCGCAAAAACGAGCTGACAGAAATCTCATGAAGTTCAAGTCCCCTACCTAGAACAGAACAACTCCACGCAGCAGTACAAGCTCTGTGCTGACTGGTTGCAAAGCAGTTTTGCAGAAAATGACCTGCTGTTCCATTTAACAACTAATTAAGCACGAATCAGCACTCTACCCTTGTAACAAGGGAAGCCAGCTGTGTACTGGGCAAGAGTGTAGCCTGCAGGGTGAGGCATATCACTGCTCACCTCTACTCTGCCCTCCTGAGATAGCAGCTGGAGTACCAGGCTCACTCTGGGGCTTCCTAGCAGGGGAGAGACATTGATAAATTCACATGGGTGCACCAAGTGGCTGCTGTAATGGTCAGGGGCTGGAGGGAGGACGTGACACAGAGGGAGAGGCCGAGAAAACACCATTTGCTGAGCCTGAAGGGAAAGCGAAGGGAAAAGCCTATTGCTGTTACAACTAGATAATAGGAGGCACTGAGAAACTGGAGCCAGGCTTGGCTCAGAGCTGCAGAGGAAGAAGAGGAGACAATGGACACGTGTTTCCATGTGGAAGATTCCAAGTCAGTGGAAGTATAAAAATTGTGAAAATGAGAATAGTCAAAACACTTGAGCAGATGTGTTGCAGAACATCCATCTCTGCAGACAGTCAAAACCCAACATGAAAAAGATACTGAGCACCCTGCTCTACCTGCACCTGCTAAATGACCTGTGGAAGTCTCTTCTATCCTGCTTGAAGAAATCTTACCTTTGAAAATCCTACCCAAACCTCTGAAGTCCATTTGATCAGAGCAGTTGAAGACTACCACGTATTTTCCCAGAGCCTTTCCCATGTCTTTCGTTGTTTCTGTTTTACCAGTTCCAGCTGGTCCTGCTGGAGCTCCTCCCATGTTCATTCCCAAAGCTTGCGCTAAAGTTATGTAGCACCTACAAATATTAATTGATGTTAATCGAATTATATTAAAGATATAATTGCATATATATAAAATATAGATCAAGTTATGCAATAGATTCTACAGCCCCTATGCTGAAATGCTACTTCTTCACAAGGCAGTTCCATGGATTTCAGTGCAAGAAGTTCAGAGAGGTAAAGGGCACAAAATATAGCATTTAAATGTTACTTCTAAAAGAAGAAAACCTCAACAAATCAAACAAACAACAAAAGAAACAGAGCCTGGTGTTAACAAGCTAAAGAATCAATGCATATCCCATAAAGGTATTTCTCATTGACTTTTTTTGGCAGCTATAAAGAGCACATTCTGCTCTTGAATTCTGCTATATCATCATACTCTGCAGCATCTTAAACCTGTATACATTTAATTATATTACCTTTGACTAAATCCTCAAGCGTGAAAGAATAAGGATATATGGATGGCCCTTTCCCCAGTTGTGGGTAAGAAATAGTTACAATTCTAGGAAAAAAGAACCCTAAGCTTTAACCTTTTTTTTTAAAGTCTTAAAAGGTCTAGAGTACAGTTTTACTTATATGTGAGCCTTAGTTATGATTTTCATTCATGGCAAGGTATGGAAGAATAATGCTAAAGGAATTAAGCAATGGGGTATTTTCACTGTCAAATCAACGTAGTTTGGACACATTCTAACTGAAGTATTCCTGGTTTTAATCCATAATTGAACAGAGTTTTATCACTAACTAGTTCCTCAGTTCAGTTTGAATCTGTAAGTTATTACGCCCAACTTGCACTGCAGGAACTTTCTTGCTTTCTATACAATAAGAAACTCTGAAGTCACAGGAAAGCTTTATCTATGCAGTTCTACTTCAATCAACTTTGGGGTAGATTTTAACAACTTTACATCAAAAATACTCAGTTACTGAGGGCAATAAAGTTCACTGCAGAAATCTATTGAACTTTCCATATTGTCACAATAGCATCTCTACCTCTTCTGGGGAAATAAAGGTATTCAAAAAGTCATAGAAGCACGTACACTACATAGATAGCAAAGTAAATGATTGGGGTAGGTTGGAAGTTTTTTTATTTCTTGAGGGGATCTTTTTGCAAGTGAAGTATCTCTTGGTTTTCTATTTTCTCATTTGGTTAAAAGTGACATCTCAAAAAAGGATCGAATGGAGAAAAAATTTGGACAAGGAAGGAAGCAAAGAAATTACCAAGAGCAAAAAAGAAATACAATTCTCTGTTAAGCCACATTTGAAACAAAATGGCCATTTACTTGCCTGGCAACAGAAGAATGGAAGGTGAGCACATACAGTTAGGACTTTTTCTTAGACTTTCAAAGAAGCCACAGAATCTTTAGAGATTCTCTTATTACAAAATTTGAAATATTTGACCTAATCTTCTCTTCAGTATACTGCTAAACTATATATATGTTACTAACATAACCTCAAAACAATGAATTTCTGATACTAAATGTTCTTTTTAAGACTGGGCAGTGATAAAGGAATTAGTAAGTGTACAGATTAGTGAGACTCTATTTTACTTTTTCTAAAAGAGTATATTAAGCAAATGTATAAGAATGTTTTCATGAATGATCTGGCCCACACAGGATTTAACTCAGATGTATCTCTTTAAAAATAAATGTTAAATAAACACTATAGATATTAAAAGTACTCCTTATCTAGAATTGCTTTTCTAACCTGTCTGTAAGAGGTGTTATAACCAGACGATCAGTGCAACCCAGAAATTCATTTTGGTAAATAAAATCAACATCTGTAATTGCTACGATGACATGATCATAGTCCTCTTTGTAGTAGAATCTAGACTGCTTTAACCACTCAAAATCAGTTGGTGTTCTGATGTTCATTCTTACCTTAAAAGAAAGTAAAAGTATGTAAGTTATAACCGAGCATCAACATTTATTGCCTTTAACAATTGTGATAAAAGGCTGATTTGTATGTGAATTATGAGTGATTACTCAGATTAAAGTTCCTGCGTAAGTAAACGTAAATACAATAAGCATCACATAACATGTTTAGATATATGCCAAACTGATACTAAAAAACATCCTGATTGCGTAACCCGATCATCCCAACATCTGTGTTATCAAATAAATCTTAAACTGCTTTGGTAGGACAGTCCACTTTCCAAGTGAGAAAAGCAAATAGCATGCCACTAAATCCACCAAACACATTGCAACAAAGGGTGTGATGAGGGAAGGATGTGACTGAGGCAGAGAAACAAATGCTGTATTATCTAAAAAGCCTCTGGAAACATGTGAGGGAGTGTTGAAGGATGTCATTCCTCAAAGAATAAAGGAATGGTAACAATTTAGCACAGTCTGAAAAGTTCAAGTGCAACTATCTGCTGATTTTAGTAGGTCTTTTGCTTGTGTTCTGTGTTGTCTCCTTGGGAAAGTGCAGCTGTGTGCCAAATGAGATTCTGTAAAGTCATGAGGAAGTGATGTTACAGTTGCAATACCCTCAGCAGTCTCAGCTTTTTAAGTTGTGCAAATAAGAGTAGAACAACAGGTTTTCAAAGGAAGGAAATACTTTAGGTTTTGTCTACCAAAAAAAAAATCTATAGGAAGGCCTGGAAAACTTAAATAATCTAAGAAAAGTGTAAACATTTGGCAAAAATATTTAGTTGACAGAACTAATTAATGTTATTCTAATTAAAGCAAAATTGTATTATTTTTACTATGGTGAGATTATGGACATCTTTCTCTTATATATGCATACACATGTAACTGTAGCTACCACATATAAGAAAGACTATTATGACAGAAATTGCATTGAGTTGTCAGAAATCAAAATCTTTACCAAATCATCAAAAATATCACGCTGATGCACATGAATGGTAATAAGTGTTTCAAATTTCACTCTCTCAAACTTGGAAAGATCCTGGGTGGTCTGGCTAATCAAGGTATTCAGAATATCCAGAAATCTAGCATTGGTTACATCCATGATTTTTTTGTCATCCTTAGCATGGCGCAGAGCTTCTTCTCCATCACGTGTCCACAATATCTGAACTCCCAGTAATCCAACCTAAAAATGTAATACATGAAAAATATGCAAACTAATCACTTGTTGAACTTCAGCTGTGTTACAGAAGCCTTAGGTATAATAGGAACAATAAATTATGGTGTAGACAGTTCCAAAATATCACTATATCCAACATGAATCTCTCTCACCAGGACACCACGTCTGAATTAATTGGCTCTGCTGCACAACCTGCTAAAAAGGGACTTACAAATTTTACAAACATTTGTCACACGGTGAAATACACTCAAACTAAGGACTAACATCAGTTTCACTTCTAATCCTTCAGAGTACTCCAGTAACACAAACCTAAACTGGCTTGGAGGGGAGAAGACCTTCTGAAAATTTCCCATTTCCAATTTGTAACTAACTAAAGAACATTAAAATGCTGTGCATTTTCACTGACCACAGGATGGCTTGCCTTCTAACATTCTGTCATGCCTGGAGTACAGCCTAGAGAACATTGAACTAAAAGTTATTTTGCCTCCAAATCAATCTAGAGAGTTATAGGATGTTGTACATAAACTAGTCTCAGATTGGTTTTGATTTACAATATCCACAACAAAAATGATAGATGAGCACGGTATCCCTTTATTACCTTAATTCCCCACATTTCTATATTCACAAAGCACCAAGCCCTAAAAATTTTACTCAACATCTCTTTCTATTTTTCCAGCTCCCTATGGTTGTAGTGAGCTCATGGTTACAGAGTTTGTGTATTAAAAGATAGCCTGATGATTTTAAAATGGTGAGATATCATAAGCAAAGTCTAAAAGAATGAATTTTAGAATGACCAATTAGTCAAAGGAAAACAAAAAGTAAATAAAATAAGTATTTGGATGTGACTTTTTCATGCTACCTATAACAGCAGCTTCTGAACCAGGAAAAGGCAGTTTAAAGAAAACATTTCATTTGTCAGTATTTTGCCCAATTTCTTCTCTCTTCTGTAACACAGATTTACTTTGTAAAAATTTCTTGGCCAAACCCTTCTAACACAAACAAATTTTTGAAGGTAAGAACATTTGTATTAGCAAGAGGTGAAAAAAGATCTTTGCCGATGGTAGTAAAGCCACATCAAAATGTCTGACATGCAAAAAAGACCGTCCTTATTTGTTAAAGGTAGTGAAAATAAACACTGCTGAGACAACACACAATTATATCATAAATACTTCAGGATAATTCTAATAAATATTCAAATGTATTGATTAAAAAAAACCAGCAACATACTGGCCAGTTTTAATATCTGCAGAATTTTTATTAAAAATTACACTCAGCACTGTACCAATCAGCAAATTATACATTCAGAATTTGTACAGGATGGGAAACAGAACATTAATTTTTAATGAAATTTATGAATTATCAGTAAGATGGAGGAGATTCTAGAATCCTCCAACATAGCCTTGTACTAGGACTGCACTATCATAGTGACAAATATATGAACTAGGAGGTAAATCTTGTAAATTATGAGATAAATAATCATAATCATAGCTCTTGCAATCTTAAATTATGAGAGAAATCAATCTGGACATGCAATTTTATTTGCAGCTGAAAGGGATTCAATATCCATTAGAGAAAATATAAGCTGTACTTTATATTTTACTAGATAACTAAAACATTAAATTTAATGCAGATGGCAAGAAAAATATTATGCTATACACTGGGTACCAAAATTGGAGTGATTAAGGATTGCCTTCTACTGACTAGATCCTTCCCCTCGTTTCCTCTATGAAAACTTCCTCATCCAGGCAATCCCTCGTGCCCTTTACCTTCCACCTGCCCCCACACACAACCCAGACTGCACACACACATCCACATCTCGTATTCTTACCTGTGCTGGGAACTGATTAAGAAAATTCAGCAACTGATATCCTGGGTCACTAATTTGGTAATATGCTGCCCTAATTATGCCATGCAATGACTTCTGCTGAACTTGCAATAAAATCTTCAACCAAATTTCTACTGGTCCTTTTGCAAGCACTGGAGTGTCCAGCTATAAAATTAATGAAAGTAAAAGGTATAAAATAGAACATAGTTACCAACCTTCTGTTTGAGAATATGAGTTACTACATAGTTAATGAATTTGTATTCATGACAGCGACAGATTTTATTTCAATTAATATCCAAGAAATTTATTTAATGAAGACATATTCTAGTCTTGTTAACAAAAATCTTTGAAATATTTATTTGGAATTAACAATAATTCACCTCAATGGATCTTATATGTTCAATAATAAAATTATTTATCTATTAATGTTTATAGAAAAAAAATCAGATAATTACTGAAATTTTTTCTCCTTCTCTTGATATGACTGCCAGTATGCGATCATAATCCTTTGGGTGAAACTCTACTTCATTTATGTTGTCAGATATGGAAGTCAGATGTGGCTGTAAAGATAATTCAGGAATCATTCAATGTAAATATTTAGCCTTAGCAAACAGAAAAAAAAATCTCAAATAAGGTTATCCTGCAAAAGTTCATCTGAACATACAGATGAATTTCAGGCCATCTGTAGGTAACAATTACAGAAATGGTTGTGTAGAATTTTGTCTCTGTTTACTGAGGTTTACAGTTTCCAGAGATGATCCAGCAGAGATCAACTGCCTTATCTCAATCAACCTTCAATAATAATCCAGACTAGCTCGATGAATTTTGCAATATGCAAAGCAGGAAAGCCTCACAGGGTCCCTTCTATTAGTTTAGTTGTGAAACCACCAGCAAATCACTTTATAAAATCATGTTTTAGTGTTCTGAATTCTGATGGTTGTTTTGAATTACAGGTATCCATTTCACATTTTTTAAAAAAACATAGAGCAAGAAACAAATTTGTTTTTCAAGAAAACTTTATAAAAAGAAAATGTTTGTATCCCATTTTATTAAATGCTCCTCCATATTCTAATTTTTTTATATAAGTAGAAAAAAAAATCACTACTTTTGTACCTGGATTGTATGAGAATCACTTGCTTGTCCAAGAATTTCAACAAGTGCAGGATCAGAAATAAAAAAGAATCTTGGAAACAGCAGTCTTTTCTTCTCTAAATATCTTTAAAATTGAACAAAATTTTTATTAAACTATTTTAGGTTGTAATTTTTTCTATAGAGGGGCGTAAGTAAGACTGAAGCACAATAAATGTTTCAAACAAATTATTTACAATATAATAAAGCATTAAAAACCAAACAATTCATACCCTGTAAGTGATTTCTGACATACTTCCAACTGTTCATGTAAATAAGGGAGAAGTTGCTCCATGGTATCATCTCCAACACAGCAGGCAACTACATTTGAGTTTTCATGAGCTCGTTGCATTATTTTTACCCATGATTTGTCAATATTCTGAAAACGCTTTGCTTCCTATATATAGGAAAACCAAAGCATAATATGTTGAAAATTATTGCACAGAAAGCTTTTAATACAAAATAATAGGCCAGCATTGTAAAGTTTACCTGGGGTAACTCTTTTGCGATATCTCCCGCTACAAAAACAGCTTCAAGATAAATCCAGAGGTTCTGCACAACCAGCCATTCTTCAATTATGCGTGAAGAGTTGCTTAGTTTATAAACCCAGCTCTGAATTTGCTTTTTAAATGCTGTATTGTATCTAAAAGAGGATGAATTATTTAATTCTAAATAAAGCTATTACAAAATAAATTCTTACAATGGCGAAAAGAACCCCAAACCCAGAACAAACTGACTCTTGTTTCACTTAGAATAAGAACAACCTCATGGAAAGTTTTTACCAGCTTGATTGCATTTAAGTATATTGTGACAAAAGTTGTCTCAATTGAATGTGCATGGAAGTCTTTCGCATAAGGATGTTTTTCATTAGGCCTTGTAACAGCTTTTTCATTAAAAAAATATTTAATTCAAATTTACTTGAATTTGCCGATTTAGCTCAATAACGGTTTTGTTGCTATTGCAGTGTGTTTCTGAAAATGCCATACATTAACAATTCCAAGTACCTATTGGACAGTAAAGAATCCAGAATCATTAAACTGTCCTCCATCAATATCATAATTTCTGCTGATTCAATTCCCTTTAACAGTAACTCTCCTCTTGATTTGAACTGTGCAAAGCTCAGACTTTGGACTCCCCAGATTTCAGCTACTTGAGATAGTTTGGCTTCTATATCCTTTTCCTTCATAGCAGATATGCATATATCCTGCAAAGAAAGAAACACTTTTTAAACTCTAATCTTGTGAAATGAAATCTTTCCTTATACTGCACATCTAGCCATAGAATATTAAAAAAGGAAATATCACACTATAAATTTTACTAACTCAAATTACGTGTATGGATAACTCAAAAAAAGCACACATGGAAATGGATGGATATGTATTTCTGTGGCTTCACATTTTGTTATTTCTGTGTAAAATATTTTTGGATCACAATTTCTACAAGGCTGAGGAAGGGTAGTGATATAGACTCATCACCAGATGAACTCTGACTCTTACCACATTTCAGTCATAGAATCACAAAATCTAAGAATAGTATAAGCTGTAGAGGTCAAGTCCAATGTTCTATTCAAATCAGAGCTTTATTCAGAGTTAAGCAGATCACTTTGGAATGCTTCCATATAAATCAAGTATAGATATAATAAGTTTTTGCATGTGTCTTTACTGTATGAAAGATGGAAACTCCACTGAATTTTCACAAGTTATATGTCTGGTTCAAAAGAAGGAATAATAATCTAGAAAAGTCTTAATATTAAATATTATTAAGTACGAAGTCTTCATCTAAATTTTATGATTTATCTACAAAACGATAAAGCAACAACAGAGGTAAAAAATTAGGTGACCATGATTTGTGAAGTTTTGTTTGGGGATTTTTTCTGGTTTAAAAAGAGCTAAGAAAACCATAAAAAATAATGCCAGGAGGAATGTGAAGAGATTATCTAAAAATAAGTGTCTTGAGATTTCAGCTGCTACCTCTGTCATTACTCATATAGACAAGAGCTTCTAAATAAAACACAAATTGTTTTAAACCAGTGTGGTCTGATTGAGAGTCAAGAACTTTAATGAAGTAATTATTTTTAAACAGGGTAAACATTTTACAAGCAATCACACCATTTTTGCTGCCAATACAAGGTGAACAAGGAGGGGGGAAATATATGTATCTACCTCAATATCTTCTTTATTTTGAAGAATTGGTGCTTCCAGGATGTTTCGAAGGGCAAAGGTTTCAGATTCTATATCAAATTGATGTCCTGTTGTTTCAGCAATACGATCCCAGTGTCTTTGCTTCATTGCTTTGTCAGACATCATTTCCAGCAAAGAACAACACTCAATAAAATCCTCAATTCTTTTCTTGAGATCTGAAAACGCTTGCCAGTGGTGGAGGCCTTTAGGTAGTCTACGGCACCTGCAGTTAAATTAAAGTGATACAGTAGTAAATGCCTCTTCTGCCAAAATAAAATTGTTTAAACAATAGTTTAAAAAAGGAGATCTGAAGTGGGTTGTATTGAGGTCAACATTTTCTGTGTCAGCTAGGCCACCAGTATAGGAAAACCTAATACAAATGCCCTACTTACAAGTCATAATATTTAATCGTCTCAAACTGTTATTTTCCATGCAAATTTTAAAAAAATAAAAATTACTGTAATTTCCATTAAATATAGTTATCTGCTGCCTATCATCAGAAACTCTTTACTGGAAAAGAAAAAACTAAGAAAAATTAGTTAAATTTCACATATGAAATCCTTGTACAAATATAATATTTTCTTCTTAAATACCAGTAATACACATGGCACTTAAAAATATACCAATTTGGAGACAGACATGAAAATGAGATAAATATGACTGCCTCCTCTGCTTTTGGTTAGTGGTTCTGAAACCATTCACTAGTGAAAATTATATACTTCTAATGTGGAAAAAACCCTGAAAACAGACAAATAAATATCCATCTCTTTGACCACACTCATAAAGAGGCAACTCACCAAGAAGTGAGCAGGTGACCTACCACAGGAATGCCTTGTTACAAATGATAAAGTATATCCTTATCAGGAAAAACAGTAAATCCTTGGTTTTACATCCTTGTAAAAATACTTGTTTCTCTAGCTCCCACTGATACAATTTAATATTCCCAGTAATCAGGAACAATACAGCAGTTTGTGCGTGGCTTAGAGCTTTGTCAGAGCTGGGTGGTTGCCAGTATATTCATGTTGGTTTAGCTCCCTGCTTGATGTCAAACTGGATGTTTAACACCTGCCTGCCTTTCTCTAAGGGGGAAAGAATTTTGCACCTGTTATTCTTGTATTCAAAACTTAAAATCAATGGGCTAATCATCCCAGTTGAAGAATCTACCTTTTACAAATAAAATTTCTGTCCTCCTAACCTTTTGGTTGGTTTAGCTAATGAGATGAACACTTTGATCATATGCCCTTCAATTATCAAGGCTACAAGTAAAAGGCTGGTTAACTAGAAGTGTGGTGTTATTTCATTCCTCCCTGAATAATCTTATTTTTTACAATAAACCTTATTTATGGAAGCTTTGATAAATAGATCTATGGCTTTTGAACTCACCTAAATCTTAATGCATTTAATATCTGTTACTTTTCATATGTTAGACATACCTGGTTTGAAACTCCATAAGTTCAGTAGTGATTTTTTCAGTATCTATCTCTGTCCAAAGGATGTCGTGATAACCATTGATAGTGTTTATTACAGTATCATATAATCCATACAATTTCTGAAGCAAGCCTAACTCCTTCCTGGGAAAAAAAGAAGCAATTATGCCAATAACTTCAATCAGCTCTCTGGATATCTCACAATATTTAAATACATGATACATGTAATAATAATACAAAAAGTAGAGGTAGACAATTAGAGTATGTTTCTTAATGCAGAAAAGAATACTTCATTTAAAAAAATCCACAAAAAAGAGCAGATGGTTGGTGCTAAGGACCTGATATCCCCACTAAACATATTTGGGAGAAGTTTTGCTTTTGCCTGACTCTCCAAAACTCCCATTAGTCCAAAAGAAACCTAGGTTATATGCCCTGAGCTGGCTCTGCAGTGCAAAGCAGAGCATGGCAAGTGGAAACAAACAGTTAATTTACTTAGAAGCTCTCTCTGAATCTGAACTAAAACTCTGATCTAAAACCAGCCAGAAACAGCGAGATCCTCATCTGATGTGAATCATCAGCAAACTATTGAAATGGCTGGTGAAAAAACTTTAGAATCTGATCATTTGTACAGCTGCTCAAAACAATCAGACTTTCATAAAAGCTGCAGTTAAATTCTTCATATATCATACAGAGTAACCTTTCCTTACATCTTCTTCTTCACTTTCTACCATATCTTAATATATAATACTGTATTTACTCATCTATTTATATATCTATTTCTATTTCTATCTATATGTCTACAACAGGGCATATTGCTCTTTTATATAGTATTTATACACAATAAGATAATCTGGAATCATTATGTTACAATAATTAATTTTTTTTTTAATTGACAAATTCTTTAGAACTTTTAAATTTTTATTGAAGTATTTATTTATTTTATTTGATGCAATAGAAAATTTGTATATTGTAATATTTCCACCTTTGGTGTAAGCCTAAGGCTTTCTAACATACTTAATACACACTTAAGACAACCATATTTCCACAGTTACCTGACTCTATGCAAAATTTCATACTCTGTGACAGGCAATCCAAACAACCGTTCACCAGCCGAGTATGTGATAAACTTTCTCCACAGCTCGTCAAAGTTAGCCTGATTGTTTCATACAGACCAAATGAAAATATAAGTTTGTAAGTTTTAATTTAAAATAGTCTAAAAATAAATTATTAAACAGTTTTAAACTTCTATTAATTCTATTAGAAATATATGTAAATTATCTGAAAATATTTTTGATATAAACAAACATATAGCCTGAAGAAAAACACCAGAGTGCCAAATAACACAATTACTTTCAAAATGTAACTGCTGTCTAAAGGATATGATCGCCATACAAAAATAGAAAGAAGAGTGATTTTCGCAACTAGTATCCAAAAGTACAGAGCATTCTCTTGGTAAAACAAGAAATACAGCAAATTTAACCAGAATCACTCAATTTTCAGTACATATTAGTGTATTAGAAGGATTAAGAATCTTCTGTTAGTCACTCAGTGCTTTTCGCAAACTTAGAATTTAATTTTTGCAGTCTATACAGTATGTAAGACTGACAAAAGTACTATTCAAGTTACTATACCTTGCAGAAAAAAAGAATTAAAAATAGAGAAAGTACTGTTCCTGGACCTATGAATTAACAAATAACAAGTGGAAAGACAATTATCTAATGAAAAATGTGATCTTTTAAAGATTAGAAGATTGCCTCATGACTGCTTTGTAACCTGGCTTCTTTTCAGCCATTATCAAGGTGTCCTAATTGACTCTTTCCTTTTCTACTGCTTTTATTACTTCAAATTGATAATTTCTGCTCAGAAAATATGAAAAGTGAAGAAAGGTTACAGATCAATCAATCAATCAATCCTCCCACATTAAGGAAAAAATTGCATGAGAGAAACTATAAATAACATAATGTTACACAGAATATAATTTTTAATTTTATTAGAAAATCATTATAATTTGTTAAACTTGTTATGATAAGCAAGAGCAGATTTAATTAATTCGTTTCAAATTCAACAGTTTAATTTCTTACCTGAAAGACCTGCAGCCTCTTACTGGCTTCCTGAGGTGGAATATTTGGAACCATAGGTCCTTCCTTTCAAATAAGCAGTTAACAAAAATGGAATATTAATTCTCAAAGTGACTAAAGATCACTCTATATTTACAGATCATCACAGAAGACATTTTTTGTTAGTCAAATTCCAATCAAGTTATGTATCTTGGTAATGCAATACTTACAATGGTAAGTCTAAGAAAATATAATTGATGGAATTGAAAATTCCTTACCTTAATTAAAGTCAATAGGACTAGACCTTAACTTTTCATACTTTGTTATTTTGCTGAAAATA
The DNA here is from genome assembly GCA_013397915.1 of Daphoenositta chrysoptera. Taxonomy (NCBI): domain Eukaryota; kingdom Metazoa; phylum Chordata; class Aves; order Passeriformes; genus Daphoenositta; species Daphoenositta chrysoptera. The sequence continues at coordinate 295,700 of VZRO01006318.1, forward strand.
ACAAAACCCAGACAGTGGTCATTCTTAATGCTGATGTATTTGCAACAATGCCATAACATGTACTACAGTTTCTAAATTAATTTGTAATTTCTAATTATGATTTCATTACAAGTTGTATCACCAGGGTCTCTTTTCTTTCTCTATAGAGTTGTGTGCACTGCTATTTCTTCATACTTAAAAGTTTAACCTACAATGAGAACTGCTTAGCAACCATGGCATCAAACATCAATAGCTGAGCATAAAAAAATTCTGGCACACAACTCCTGAAAACCAAAAATATTGAGACACTGAGTACAAATCTTACATGCAACTACAAAATTGACTTACCGTTTCATACGCTGTTTCAAATTCCGATACATCCTCCTGAAAAACTGCAACTGATTCTAGCAAATTACTCTTAAATTTGGGCTGAACTGCAACCAACTCATCTTGAACCTCAATCTGACATGGAAAAGATTAAAATAAAAGTTATCTCTGTAAGAATCAGGAACAGATATTTGAGTTAGATATAAATCAAAATTATGAATAAAACTTATCAAATTTTTGAAAAAAAATTCATTATTTGAAGCTAAATACATTTTTATCCTTTTATGGTGCTATATATTCAATTTTTGACAGGAAAGGTGGGGGGAAAAAGCAAATCCAGCTCAAACAAAAACCGTAATAAAATCTCACATTGGCCTTTAAAGGAATGTATTTCATTACAAGGGGGTGATGGAACAAGATGATCCTATTCTATTTTTTTCCTCCCTCCAAAAAACCTCAAATCCCAAGCTATTAGAGTCATCTTCCTCACAGAGGGCTCAGCCTTCTCTTTAACAAATTTCCTTTTTCTTTGTTCAAAAGCTTGAGAGAAATAACCAACAGCTGCACAAAATGTAAAACATACTCCTGAGTCCTTTTCTGAGTGATTAATCTGTGGAATAGGATGTAACTTAATCGATTCAACAAAATATCTACCTATTTCCATCTAACCACCTCCATTACATTAAATACTCAATAAGCAAGGAGCTGTTGAGGGATATAAGGCCGTTCTAATTAATAAAGGTGGATGAACAACCACCACTTAAGGGTAAGGGCACTGGCAGAGCACGCACTTCTTAGAAAAACATAATCTAAGGGTAATAAACTCCCTGAACAGACAAGAATGGCACAAAAATTGGAAATGAAGGAGAGCAGAAAGAACATTTTCTTGCAGGTGGTAAACATATATTTAATGCTACAATAATATTTAAATCTCAAAGTTATATATAAAAATGGAATTAGGAAATGAACATACTAATAGAAAATGTAGAAACTAGTGCACAACTGATGTCAAGAGTGAGAAGTCAGAGAGGATGGACAATTGGTCTCACACTCATTTATAATCTAAAGAAAGTAACATGTTTTCCACAAATGGAAAATAAAATAATTTATATACTTACAGCTTGGGTTTTTAATTTATTAAAAGCATATCTCATTGAATCAACACCTTCTGATTCCTCTTTTGTAACTTCCACTTTAAATGCATTTAAAATGCCGTAGGCTTCCTGGGTGAAAAAAATAGAATCTTAGGAATATAAGTTCATTTCAGGGAACATAGATCAAATTTGTAAAAAACATTTCAAAGAAAATCTCTTCATGTATTTTAGGCATAACTGGGGTTTTTTTTTGTTTTTTTGTTTTTTTTTTAATAAGAATGACAAATGAAGAACTAGGGAACAACAGCAAAAACTATTTCTTCAAAGATGTCTTGGATGAAACACTAGGAAAACATATACATATACAAACACAACAGATTTAATACCAGATAATATAAAATTTTATCATCTCAATGGTATTTTATTCCAATTATCTACATTCTACCTGAATGCAGATTTTGGTGAATTTTTCCTAACTGAATAACTGTGCACACTAAGTTACACATCTATAAATATTTTCCCGTATCATCTATATAACCTTTATTGCTGTTTGCCAAACTGTCAAACACATGTATGTGTATCAGTAATGGAATGAACCTTTCTTATTGTTTGTACTCGTCTACAATTCGTTTGCATATCTCCTGCTTTATGATCCTCCTCCTACACACATTGGGTTATTTAAAAATAAGTTCATTTTCATACTGTATTCAGCATTTGCTGGACTCACTCCAGTATGTCCACGTCTGTTTTGCAATGAGAAGCCCAGCCCTGGACACAGCATTCCAGATAAATCTCATATCCCAGAGCAGAGGGAATCACATCCCTCAACCCGTTGGCAACACAACTTGTGAAAGGCCCAGGAACCCTTAAGCCCCTTTGTCACAAGGGTATTTTCCTGGCTTAAAGCCACTTTGGTGTACACCAAGAAACTCCGTTCTTATACTGCAAAGCTGATTTCTACCCAGCCTGCACTGGTGTCTAGGGTTATTCATCTCCTGGAGAAGGAGAAAAACGATCTAAGAGTGACTTTTTAATGTGACTAGCCCTACTGACATGGACAGAACTCATTACATTAATATGGAAAGGAAGTAAACATTCTCAAGATATGTGGAATAGAAGTAGTTTGGGAAAGATCATTATCTTCAATATTCATCTCAAAGTGGCAGAAACACAATAATAATAATAATAAACAAAAATGTTAATACTTCATCTTTTTTAATACCTTTTATTTATTTGCAAAGTTTGCATCAATCCTTACACATGTAAAACCTAGCAAGTAGAGAGTGCTGAACTCAGTTCCTCTTGCTTGCTTTATTTAACAGCTATGAGTATGATTATCATATCCTGAAGACAGATTAATAACATTTAGTAGATGTGAATATTACTTTAAATGTTTAAATTATTGTTCAGGTTCTTCTTTTTGGTGTAAGACGAAGACTTTCTAATACACTTGATACACACTTAAGAAGGCAGCTGTATTTCCACAGTTTACATCTTTCCATCACAGAACTGATGGTTTTCTTACAAACCACTGCATAAATTGCTAAGACAAAACCCACATTCTTACCATAAAACTAGCAAATGTGACAACAATTACTGAAACTCCTTTCCTGTGTCATAGATCAGTCTTCAAGAAATAAAATCTTACTATACAGCAAAAAATTTTTTCTTCAAAAGGTGGACAAAAATATAAAACTAACTTCTATTAAGCTGACTATTTCAGAGAGTGATAGTAAATACCAAGTACTTAAAAAATGTAATGAGCTCGTTTTAGCTTCTTTCAGCTTCTTTCTTATAGAAAAAACTAAAAGAATGTTGCAAGTTTCTGACAGCATGTGTGGTTCCATGAATATTCTCTGGCTATATTTCCAAGGGTTAGATGATCAAACTTTTTTCTCACACAGAAAAGTAAGAAGAGGATTAAGGCTAATGAAAAGCAAAAGGGAGCATAGTGCTCCCTTGTCTTGTGTTCTCATCTTCTTATTTCTGTGTGTAGATTGTATTTATAATTTGAGAAAGAATTTTTTTCTGTTTTGTATTAATACAGAATCTATCAAATTATTTGATTCATAACTTAAAATATAAAAAACCAAAAATAATATTTTGTTTCCCATCTTCAGCCTAATTCCTTCAAGACAGTGAGCTCGTTGTTAAGAGTTCAAAGTTTATCTCATCCTGTGAAACCTATTATATATATTATTATTAATAATAATAATATTTATTCAATATAACAAACTAAAAGTCATCTTACTTCAATAGGTCCCATAGAAATATCTATTTCTAGTCTCTTTTCTTGAATGTTGGATAAAGCTTCCATTGCTAATCTGACATCATCTAAGTCAGACAGAGGTCGAGACAATTTCTTTATGTGGTCATTTATGAATGTAACAATGTCTAGCAACTTCTTTTTATATTCCTCATTTAAATAACGACAGAGAACCATCTTCCAGGAATTGGCTTCAATTGCTAAAGCTGTTTTCAGTGGTCCTGGTTTTAAAAAACAATAAAATAAAAAAAATTACTCAATCCATATCTTAGTATTTTCTGTTAAAAAAGCCCACATCATCACATATGGTTCTGTAACAGCAATTAGAAAACAGCAGAGAAGTAATTAAATTACAGCATGTTAAAAGTTTCAAAACAATTTCAACTATAATTAAACATATTTCTGTTGCTTTATTGTATGTTATGGTATCTGTAAAACATATTGGTAAGCTTACCTAGTGGAGCACATAGAGAAAAAGAATAAAGAACAAAATTTCTGCTTATTAATGTGGATTTTCAGAGAATAGCTTTGATATATATTAACCAAAGGAAGGTAGACTGGTGCTATTTAAATGGTTTATACCCACTGAGGGAATGACATCTTGAGATTACAGTATTGGGACTTGGAATAGTTCACAGCTGAAACTGTAAGGTGATACATCATATTATATGCTGTTAATATGTAAACACAAACCAACACTGAAGAGACAGAAAAGTCAAGAATTCTAATTTATTTTCAGAATAAATTTGGATTTTGTTAGGCAGCATTTTGTTCTCTGGTAAAAGAAAGTAAAAGATACTAACAGCATATAACATTTCTGCTCACAAAACACATTTTACAGCAGATATAGATGATCCTTTAATAATATGGCTATTAACATTAACGAGATGATTCCTGAAGCCCAGGGGTAATTCAAGAAAATTACCACACCCTGCCAGAAGTTAGTATCTGTAAATCACAATAAATCAATTCCCAAACCTCAGCTGAGTCCAAGAAACTGCCTGCCGTCCCAGATCATAAAAGACATTTAATATCTTTGTTCTGTAACGTAGAGGATTTGGGTCCCTTTGATGCAGTGGTCACAGGTGAGGGAGTACTGTGACCATCAACAAAATCCATATTCTTTTGGACACACTCTTTCTTACTACTCTTGGTCACACAATAATGGATAGAGTTTTTCAGAGTGGTCTCATTAAGAAGAAACTGCATCCAGGAACTGGATGAGGATGTGCAGTCAGCAGTCTGACATTTTTGCTTGTTCACTGAAAGAAATAGGGTTAACACACCACCAAGATCCTGAAATGAACTCTAGTCTTCAAAGCAGGCAGCTTCTGCTTCTCTGATGGGCAAGGGAGACAAATTTTACAGATTATTTCTTAATCTAATCAAACGAATCTGTCAGAAGAAGAGGGTTGCTTATTAGAAATGCAGCCACACCGATATTTGCAAAGGGACACATTTTCTACTTGTTGCTAGATACCAATCAGAGAGTTGGTCCAGAGAAGATGTGTCAGCCTTGCAATAACTTGTGAAGTGAAAGAGATAAGTACCACTGGAATCCTTAGCACAATCAGCTGTGGCACAAATGCCATAGAACAAACAGCTCAATTCAGAACATAATGTTCTGAGAGCTAGAGATACTAAACATGAGGATGACTAAGTAGCCATGGCTCCTCCTGATACAAACACTGAAAGCAAAAAACACAGTAATGCTGTTAAGTGCTAGTCTTTCACCAGTACCAAAGAAGGTGTTTTATGCTTCCAGTGCTCTTTATAATCATTGGCTGACCTGGTGCCAGACAGGAGCACCAGGGATGATCAAATCAGTGTCAATAAACATTCATTAAGGCTTTGGCAAGCCTCCATAGTAACTTCACAGTGGTGACAAAACTTACTGTCCACATTTACAAGCAGAGAAGGCAAGGGGAATGGAGGGTTTTTTCAAGTCAGATTTCTTAGAAGGGTCTGAGTCAGCCCTGGCTGATAGTCGGTGAGGTCTCTTGAGCGATTTCTATTCGTATTGAAAAATATATATATATGTATTTCAATATATGTATTCATATTTACAAGAATTAACCTGTCTCTCATAGTACCCTTCTGGACAAAGCACACAGCTGGATTAAAATGGCATGTGATGGGTGAGCAGCTGGCTCACAGGT
>VZRO01006318.1:302110-338888 GCA_013397915.1 Daphoenositta chrysoptera
AAGGTTCTTCACCCAGAGGATAGCTGGGCACTGGAACAGCTCCCCAGGGAAGTGGTCACAGCACCAGTCTGACAGAGTTCAGGAAGTGTTTGGGCAATACTCTCAGGCACATGGTGTGACTCTTGAGGATGGTCCTGTGCAGGGCCAGGAGCCATCCATGATCCTTGTGGGTCCCTTTCAACTGTGCATCTTCTGTGATTCTGTGACTATTTTACTCATTATCTTACTATACATACTAAGATAAGAAAATGCCATACCTGTGTGCAATTCAATTGGACCAAATAGAATAATGGGTTTTAAATTTTTCGTCTCTTGCTCAAATGTATCATAGTGAAGTATTTCTTCTTTAATTTCAGACAGGGAGGGATCAGTAGCAAAAAATTCCTGTGTGTAGTTTAAAATGTTAATCAACAAATGTCCTTTTCCATAATTTTGGTAAAACATGTTGTAACTGTTATTCAGTAATTACTGAAAATGTATAGCAATATTATACCTGTTATTAGCCTTCTGTAGCCTTGCTAGCAGAGTAAAATGAACATTTATACACTAACACTCAACCTTGCTGGGAAATGCCAACCAAATTTAACAGAGAAGCAGATAACCAAGACATATTAAGGACCTACTTGTTTTGTGAAAACAGGTGACAAAGCAGAGATCAAATACATGCACACACTTACAGAAAGACTACCTCATAAGCCAAATTGTGTGTGAAACAATCACAATAAAATACATTCTCTAAGTACTTTCCTGAGCAGAACCCAAAGGTAGAAAAGTTTTGTCATTCTGAAAAGCTGCATTTCAGAAATGTTACTTAAGACCTGTACTGATTATGTTTACATTGCATTGGCAAGTAATAAGTGCTAAAAGCTTTGTCCCAGTTCTACTCTTCTGTCTGAAAGTATCCAGACAGGCAGTGGATGGGTTAGCATGCAAGTGGAAAAGGAAGAATGTAGAAATTAAAGCAAGCGTTTATAAAACTTTACTGCCTTATTATTGAAGCTTTCACTGTAGCAGTATCCTATTCCTCAGTAGTAACTAGATCAAGCTAATAACATTAATTTGATTAGACTTTGAATTTTTAATTAGACTAACAGCAAGTTTTCAGCCCTACACATGAATTGGTGGGGTTTTAGCCCACATAAACTGATCTTGAATTCCACCATTTCATGGTCACTGCAGCCATGATCACTGCCCTTGAGCTTCACCTTCCCCACCAGATCCTCCTTGTTGGTGAGAACAAGGTACAGCATGGCACCTCTTCTCATTGGCTCTTCAATTACTTGGAGAAAGAAGTATCAACAACACATTCCAGGAACCTTCTGGATTGCTTATGCCCTGCTGTGTTGTCCCTCCAGCAGATATCAGGGTGGTTGGATCCCCCAGGAGGATCAGGGTTTGTGACTGTGAGGCTGCTCCTGTCTGTCTACAGGTCTCATCTGCTTGGACTTCCTGGTCAGGCAGCCTGTAGCAGACCCCCATTACAATGTCACCTGTCCCAGCCCTCCTTTTAATCCTGGTCTTCCCTGCCTAGCCTTCCTAAAGAGCCTGTGTCTCTCCATTCCAACGCTCCACTCACAGGAGCCATCCCACCCCATCTCTGTGATACCAGTAGCCTTGCAGGTGTGTACATCTCTAATTCCTCGTGTTGACTCCCCGTGCTACCTGTGTTTGCATAGAGACATATATCAAACTGGGTTTGTTTCTTGGGGCCTAAAATCCAGAGTTACTAAACTAAAGCAATTACCAGGTTTTTAGTATCTAGAATGGCACAGAAGCAGGAAAAGGCAAACCACAACACAAAAATTTACTTTACACAGAAGCAAAATGCTATTACTTCTCCTCAGGAGATATAGTACCATACCTACGGAAAGATAAAACAAGATTTTTTACATCTTTTTTTTCTTCCTTGATTTACCCAATGTTTTCTGATTTCGAAAGATAGGATTAATGAAGAACAGTCCTGTAGGTGAAGGTTGTTAAACTGACCTGAAACTTGGTGTCTTTATCTTCTGTCCACAGCTCCTTATATTTATCAAACTCCTGCAGAACTTCACTAGCTCCTTCTTTTAGAGAATTCCCAGCAGAAGAGAGAATCACAATTATCTTAGTAATAGCTTCATTTTCTGCAACACCTGTGTAAAAATTCTTTAGCTTTCTGACAACCTTATCATCAGTTCCTTCTGTAAAAGAAAATCATATATAAATCAGTGAACTGTTGACAATCTGATTAGAATTCTATTCTAAACCTATGCATACCAAGTTGAGCAATGATGCTCTTCAGTAAGGCTGAATATCCTTCTTCAAACATCTGTTTGACTACATAATGTAAAGTACCAGCTGCTAGCTCATGCAAGGCACTATACAGCTAGAGCAAATTCAGTTTAAAGTGAAGGTTTTCAAATGGAAAGAAAATAGTCTTATTCATTCACAAATTTCATTTTCTCAATTTTAATTTAATTGTAAGCAGAACATCAAAGGCCTCATAAACATTCCACATTAGTTCATAGTTTTTTTAAATTCTTATAATTGAAGTTTTTAACTGTGTATACTGCTTAAAGCAGTGTAAGCTTATTGAACTCTTTGATTAATTGCTGAGACAATCAGGGTCAATATAGAAACTGATATTCTTGAGATCTGATGAGCTACTTCTGTCATAACAATGCCTGAGCATTTGAAGCAGATTCCAGTGAACGAAGAAGAAAAATCCACCCTTCCCACAACATATGTTGTTTAATGAGGGGGATTTAAGGCAACTCCAAGTTCTCTTTTACTATGAAGATGCTTTCTGGGGTCTGCTCACTGGAAACAGTCTCAGATTGATCCATCCTTACCGCTGTACTCCATAACCTCATTGCCCAAACATTAATATACTCCCCCAGTTGTTGCTTATGTCTAGTTAAAGGGGATTGAAATGGTCACTTGCTGATGCTGTATCTTGACACAGCAGAGGAAAAGGCTATGACTGTCTGATGAGGATTGGCTCCTGCCACCCTACTTGAAGCCCACTAAAAGAGGTTAGAGTCATACAAGACATGTCAGTAGAAGAATAAAGTACCAGAAGTGGACTGTCAGAAAGAAAAACTTTCCAAGATATTACAGACTTTCCAAAGGAATAATAACAAAGCTATAACTGGATTGCATATCACTGGGTCAGCCAAACAGCTAAGAAAACCCAATGGCAAAAACATATTTAGGTTGCTTGCAAAGTGTATGGAGAGATGCTTGCAAACAATATTAAGGAATAATGTATTTGACTAAAATGGATGTAGGTCTGTCTCCAGACTGACTACTCATGTGAAAAAACATTTGAGGTGTTTTATAATCCAATCTAGGAATACATCCAGCAATTAAAATCTTTCCTGAAATCTGGTTGTTGTTGAATCTTAATATTTCAATGAGATTTAGTATAAAATCATGCTTTATGGTTTCAACTATATCATTATGGCTACATAATGTAGGTAAAAAGATTGATTGGAAAGCTTACTTTGCCTTAAATTAAGTAAAAGATTCAGAATCTAGCTATTTTTCAAAGTTTTTTGCTTATTGTTTTTCAGAGTTGTAATGCTTATATAAGCCTGAAAAGCTATTTCTGAAAAATACAGCTAATTAAATCAAAATAAACCCAAAAAATTAATTTAAAACAATCCACAGTAGGCTTCTCTGATGAAAAGTGAGCTTATTCACAAATATTTATATATGGCATAGTTAGTAAATCAAAAAGTAAAGTAAAGAGTAAAAAAAAACTAAACAAAGCACTTACTTTCCCCTTTTTTGGCTTTTTTTCCTTGTAATACAAGGCCTGCAGATGCTTGCTGTGTGCCTGGTTCTGTTTTTAAAATAGATTTTTGCAAATGCCTCTGTCCCCACTGAGCAACTCCACGATTTACTTCCAGTGTTAAATGAATCATGCGATTGATGGCTTGCTGTATCTCATCTAAACTGGGAACGATTACCTATTTAAAACAGTTGAAATATTGTTGAAATAAATGCAACTGATTGTCATTTTTGAGACCTCAGTTTTACTCCACTCATAGTGAAATGCAGAGCTTACCCCAGAAGAGAAGCTGGAAAATATAACTTTAGCAGGTTGTCTGGGTCAGAATTGCTTCTAAAGAGATACAGTAGTGACCTATGATCTAATTATGCAGTCATACCGTGAGTGAAATGGCAATCAAGTATATAAGCAGCTATAAGAAGCTAGATTTATTGGCTTTTTTACAACTATTTTTAAAATTTCTACAACATTTTAAGAATCATTTAAATAATAACTTTTACATAGTGTGTGGGAATACATTACAAGCCTTGTTTTTTACACTCTAGAGTAACAAAGTATTAGAAATTGCATGCTATGGTACAACCAGCATCTCCCACCCTTCTCGGGCCTCCCTATGATCTCTGAAATGTTGATTAGACCTTGGTCTTGATAAACAGCACCTGGGCTCAGCTTTCTCAAGCTTATCAGAAACACCATCTACTCCCAGGTTAGGTTGTGAGCTAACCTATCCCGGGATAGGTTGGGAGATAAAGAGCTCCAGTCTTTTCTAAAAACAGCCTTGGAAACTTACTTTTCTTGCCTGAATAACAACTCGAGTGGATACAACATTTTTGTCATTAGAACTTTCGAAGCAACTTACCAACCTGAATTGTGGCCGAGATGGAAAATTGCTGTACTAAAGGCAGCTCCCTTGCAACCCTATTAACAGCAGGCCTACACGAGAGCCTTTGAGCTCTCCTGGACCACAGCAGGCTGTGACCTGCAACGCCCCTCTGAGTGGGGCTCTCAGAGCCAGAGAACTCTCAAGTTTGCTGTACTGGGAGGATCACTGCCCAACACTGACAACAGATCCTGCCCCTCAAGGCTCTACCCTTTGCCCGTTGAGAAGATGCAAAGGATCTGACATGAGCACTGAACTCCAGGGAATTTTTTGCAGGTGTATACCTGTACACACTCCTTTAGGTCTGTGTGCCTGTGTGTGAATATGCTGTAGCAAATGTACTGTGTTGCTCTCTTAGATGCTTAGGTACATTACATTCATATGTAAGCTAGACCTATAAGTGAGTTGCTGTTGTGCTTATAGTAAATTCTTTTAGTAAATTCTACAGAACTTTTTGTTTGATTGTTTAAATCAGGCTATTGTTTAAATCAGTGCTGTTAAGTTTAAGTGCTGTTAAACATTTAGGCCTGCACTGTTGTACACACACACACAGAGTGTTAATATATAACAATACCAATATGAACACCAGTTCAATGTCAAAGGAATATCAGCTTAGAACAGAACCTTTCTTTCATTGTAATTTCAAAATAAAACCATTAGTATTTATAAGACATTTGAGAAATATTAAGCTATCTTCTCTCATAAAATAAAAAATACATATTGCTGACACATAGTTATCTTACTCTACAAAACAAAAACAAATTAATGTTTTAGTTCTTTGCAGTCAAGCTGCCTTTTTCCCCTGCACATAGAAATACACAGTTCCTTTTCCTGGTTTTGAATCTTCTGTTTTTGTTCAGTGTTCCTCATTCTGGTCATCTAACTTCCTATTCAGGTGACTAAAGCCAAACTGAGCAAAGATAATGTTCATTACTGAATTCAACAAAAGGATTTAGATTACACAAGTAAGAGTTAAAATAAATAATAATAAAAATAAAAATAAAGCAACATGAAGAACCTATTCCAGTAATGCAACTACTACATCTGAGGAGAACTGTAATCATTCTGCAAAGAACACAGATGAACAGATTGCACTGTAATTGCTAAATCACACAAGGTTAAAAGGCCAGTTCTGCAAGTATCACTGAGAGAGAGGCCAGAACACTGGGACTGTGAGCACACTTCATCAGTGCTCTCAGCTCACTGACAGACATGAGCAATTGCTCTTCTTTGGAACAGATGCTGGTTCAGTGGAAGCATTCCCACATCTGGTACTTGGGGAAATACAGAGATTACTACAAGACAGCGTATTTTACCTTACCTATATGACATAAATCTTACCAGGTCGGCAATATCAAGGTGTACTTCTGCTTTAAGAAAAGGAGTGACGTCCTCAGATTTGCTGAAAAATAATTTTGACACATATCATAAACACTTCACCACTAAACCTCCTCAGATTGTCTGAAAATATAATTTTGAGTTACATTTTCTGACCAAACTCACATGGAGAACTTTCACATTAAATTATTTACTATTTCCAAACCTTACAGAAGTTTCTTGTTTAAAGGATAAAGAAAATAGCTAGAGCTCCACCATTCTGACAAAGGCTAGCCTGGATCCAGCCATTGCTTTCTGAATTTTTTAACCCGAATATTTTCTGATTCTGTATTTTAATCTCTCAGGTTCAGAATGATGGAACTCTGCCAGTGCTTTGAATAGGACGTAAGATGGCCTCACATATCATGCAACAACCTATCAAGAGCAAAAGTTGTCCCATTACATTTTAGATAAGTATTCAACAGAATGGAAAAGAAAGTTTCAAAGATGACAAGCTAGTGCAAAATGATAAATACGTGATGTTAACCTACCCAAAACTAAAATTAAAACCGAAAAACAAACAGCAAAGTAAAATTTTAAATGCTGTGGTATGACACAGCGACCAAATAAGGAAAAATTCAACAATATGATACAGTAGACAAATATGAAGGAAACAACCGAAAAAATTCCTATTGACTTTGATAAGGATTTCAATACATTTTTTATGAAAAACGTCCTTAGAAAAAGAAAAAAGTAATTCAGACTTTAACACGCATTAATGACAAAATATCATAAACTTCACTTTATTAAAACAAATTCTCTTAATAGAATTCTAAGCAGGTTTTCAATATACAATATATTATACTGAAACAATTCTGTCTCTGAAGTGTATGCCTATTCAAGCAGAGAAGAATCCATAGAAATCATACTGAATATAGGAAACTAATTTTGCACGGATCTTGCCATTATCATGAAGAATTCATAAAGAGTGCATATTATTGAAGGAATCTGTCACTTGCAACTTACATTGAAACACTCATTCTTCTTTTAATACGATCCAGAGACATTCGGGTTGCTTTCTGGAGGCTGATTAGCAGCCGTCGACTGAAATAGGCGAGTAAGTCTTTACAATTCTGCAATAAATAAACCATACATTATATGGCACCGTATTCACATAGGAACCTGATAATAACTGCTAAAAGGTTTAAGTCAAACCTAGTAGATTTTGTTTGAAGGAATTTATGCTGTAAGATACATGAGAAATACAAAGCGAGAAGCTGGGGGTTGTAAGTAAGTAAATAAGTAAAAGCTACATGGAAAAAATGGAAAAGCTACATGGAAACAACTTGTCTTATTCAGATGTAGAATACTGAAATCTGTTTGAAACCTCATGCTCCTTCAGAAAAGCTCTCCATATTAAAAAAAGAACAAACACAAAAACAAACCATAAAACCAAAACATGAATTATTCAAGACTATTGGAGCATATGTACCCATTTTGAATGAGACAAATAGAGTAGAATCCACCTGGATTAAGCATATGAAACTACGGCAACATGACATGATCAGTATTACAAAAAACAACGCAGCCTTGTAGCATTATTGCATTTGTGCTGGCAAGTTTGAGAGTCTTTGTTCTTTACTTTCCTTCTCTGCTGAGTATGAAGAGATTGCATTCTTCATGGAAAAAAGAAAGGGTGAAAGTTCCTGTCTACCCAAGAATGAAAGCCTGTGTTACGGCTTACGCACATTATTCTCTCCAATTTTCACACTTACCACTCGTGCCAAGGATTTGTTTAATAAAGGTGCTAATTGGAATAATATGCAGTATACTTGTGAAAGCTAAAATCCATCTTTAATTCATTTTTTAGGTAAGCAATTTCATCATTTGTACATTACATTTGATACTGTCCATGTGATGTCTTTCTGTAACAGATATGCAGCTACCAAAACTCAAGATCCTGTTTACTAATCCAATCAGTCTAAAAAATAATTTCCTTATTTTCACAAAATACCTTTTTAAACTCTTCTTCTTTATCACTGCCCTTGCTATCATCACTTTGAGGTCCTTCAGCAGGAGTTTTTTCTTTCTCCTTTTCTTTACTTTCAAATGCGATATGTTTTTCTTTTACTGTAAATTAAAAAAGAAATAATTGTAATTGCATATATATTCTGCTTTAAAGCATGATGTCCCCTCAACAGAGGCAAAACAATATTGACTTTTATTTTAGTAATACCTGCATCACAAAAAATTGGTTCTATTTCGTAACAATTTTTCACACCAGGAATGTGGTTAGGAGTCCAGCCTATAACCCTTAGCCCAAAAAACACTGCGCACTACCAATCTGTTACTAAAGACAGATAGGAAGACATGAAAATGGCCCAAAAAATCAAAATCAGTATAAACAATTCAACAAAAGACAGAGTAGTATTTTTCTGTCATCTTTTTCTGTTTGCATCCATTGAACCACCTGGAGTATTGACCCTGACTATGCCCGTATAGTTGGAGAAACCTGAACCCAGAAGAAAAACACCCTATGAAAGAAAAGAGCTCCATTACTGATTAAGCCTCAAGATAAATTTTTCTTTAAAACATAATATTTTTCTCCAACTATTTGTCTTGTAACAGCACAGAACCTTCTAAAATCTTTGTAAGGCACCCCAAAGAAGTGGGAACCAGCCATACGTGTGCCAGCAGTTGACTGTACTAATTTAAACTGATCAGCCAGCAAAGCACTGGTGTTTGAGACACAATTCTGCTGTGGCAGGAAAGTTCAAAACAGACAGTACCAACTAGCTGACATAGCTGAAAAGAGAGGAACACTGGATTTCACTTATGGCTGGGGAGATGTGAAGGGGTAGTTATGATGAGTGACTGAGCAAAATGGAACTTTAATGTTCTTCCTCTGGAGCAAATACTTTGCTAATCTAAACAGAAGGACAGATTTTAACTCTAGAAACCCCACCAAATCTAAATTATCTCTGTATTTCATGAGCTAGTGGTTTAGCTTGACAGTCGTTAAAGAAGGCAGAACTGTGACACCAATGAAACTGAAGCAGGAGGGAGACGTCTGTAGAAAATTAGCTAAAACAGATCATTTTTGATAAAAACTAGCTATGTCTACAGAACATTTTATTTAAATAAGTGACATTAACTACCTGCTGATTCTGAGGGCTTAGGAGATGGAAATTCATAATTCTTTTCAAATAGATATATTAGTTCTTGAACAACATCTTCAACATGCATGCTTTTGACGTTCAATGACTCAGCACATTTTTTAGTGTAATCCTGTTAAATAAAAACATTAATGAATTGTCTTAGTAACACTGATTATCTTATTACTGTTCCTCTTCATGGTGATTCAAAACATTTCCCTGAATGTTGTATTCATCAGACCAAAACTACTTCAACAAATATATATTTATTAAAATATACTTGTATATTTATAAAAATCTTCTGTTATGTTGTCACTATATTCATAATGCCCCCCAAAAAAATCCATTTTTGAAATGTAAGGGTACTTTTATGTGCTCAAAAAAAGTCCTGAATATTGAAGGGAGGTCACAGTCTCAATCTGAAATTATCAAATACTGTTTAAACTGTCCTTAATGATTTTATTTACCTTCACTGATTTGATAATTAAGACATTTTTAGCCTATTTTTGGAATAAGAAACCTTTCAGATTTTCAAATATACTTGTTAGAAAGTATTTTTTGCCTTCTCCTTTTAAAAAACAATTTGGAAAAAATAGGCGGGAAGAAACTCTATAAATGTCTGATGTCCTTCATACACAAAAAATCTCATCTAATTACAAAGCACTTAAATAAGATTATATATTAAATACTACAGTTTAAGTATCTCAAATACCAAAGAACAAATGTATCTTCATATACAATTTTTTAACCAAAATAATTTAATTACAAATAAAGTTCTGTATTCCACATAGAGAATTATTTTTTACTAGTGTATTTTTTCTAACATGCCCTA
The DNA here is from genome assembly GCA_013397915.1 of Daphoenositta chrysoptera. Classification (NCBI taxonomy): domain Eukaryota; kingdom Metazoa; phylum Chordata; class Aves; order Passeriformes; genus Daphoenositta; species Daphoenositta chrysoptera. Next base: position 312,070 of record VZRO01006318.1, read on the forward strand.
GAATTCAAGTTGAAAGATATGAAGTGGCACACACCTCATTGTCAGTCAACAGATCCTCTATTTTGATAGGACCATCTACTGGTAAGCTAATTAAAGAAGTACTTGATATTTCATTCAATAGTGAACCAATCTGCACTTCATTTAAAATATGAACCTGAAAAGAGAAAATCAGATTTATACCATACACATATCTTTAAAGCATAACATATTCTACTTTAGAGAGCTCCAACAGGTAAAAAATGTTTTGCAGAAAAATAAATTCAAAAATGTTACAGAGTAGAAAATCCTCTAAGGAAGTGAATAATAACAAGAGTTATTGTAACTTAAGGGTTATTTACAATGGCTAGACTCCCAAAGAAACCTGGCTGGTTTAACTGCAGTTTTAGGCAGACAAGCAGCAATAGAAAGTCAGACCCTAAATCATTCCTGTCATGCAAGGTACACTGCTGCTGGATTAAAAAAATAGAGTAACAGAATCAATATAATTAGATTCTTGTTCATTCTTTTACTGACCACAAGTCTAGCAGCAAAGCAGGGGGTGTCTACCATAAATTGCTTGATCGTTTAATCTTCAGTCCTTACCCTTCTTTTAGTCAACATATATTTTTGCTGGGATTTTGATTCTAAATTGTAGCATTATTAGTATACAGTCAACTATAGTGAATTATTTTTGCCATGGCAGAATCCAGGTAAAAACGACTTCTGTCCAACTTCTAATCTTTTATCTGAAATAGTCTGCATCTGCGATCTTGTTTTTCCACAATGTACCTCATGCTTGTGTTTCACATCACTTTTTTCTTATTGGTCAGTAATACCCCATTCACAGCAATCAAGAGTCTAACCTAGGTTAACTTCTTTTTAGTTGACATGGGAAAGAAGAGTAAAAAAAATGCGTACAACCTAAACATTTAAGGAAAATTGAGTGTTTCTACACAAAAACATGGTTATTTCAGATATACTCAGGCTTACAAAACTGTTCATTTCTGACACAGATAACCTTGCTCCAGCTTTGTTTTTCAGAGGCAAACAGAGCACTTGATCACAATTATGATTTTCTGCCATACATAAAAAGAACTAGATATACTGGCCAGTGACTAACAGTCTTCTACCACAGGAGACACAATTTAAGATATTCATACAAGAGATCATAGTCATATAGTTCAAATATCAAACCAGAAGGGCGATCTGACTGTCAAGGTAAATTCTTGAGAAAAAAACAAGTCAATATAGGTCCTCAAGAATGTTAAATCAAAGAATCATAGAATATCAGGTTGGAAGAGGATTTCAAGGATCATCTAGTCCAACCTCTCTTGGCAAAAGCACGGCCTCGACAAGATGGCCCAGTATCCTGTCCAGCTGAGTCTTAAAAGTGTCCAGCGCTGGGGAATCCACCTCTTCCACTGGGAGATTATTTCAATAACTGACTGTTCTCATTGCAAAAAATTTTCCACTTGTGTCAAATTGGAATCTTTCCATGAGTAACTTGTACCCATTACCCTTGATCTTTTCCATGTAAATCCTTGAAAAAAGGGGGTCTCCATTTTCTTTGCAGCCAATCTTCAAATATTACACCATAATGATAAGGTGTCACCTAAGCCTTCTTTAGTCAAGGCTGAACAATTTCTCTCAGCTTTTCCTCATTTGTCAGGCTGCCCAGTACTTTGATCATCTTTGTGGCCCCTGAACCTTCTCCAAATCTTTTCTATATATAAATCTTTTTTATATATATTTTTCAAAACTGAACACAGTTCCAGGTTTGGCCTGACTAGGACTGAGTAGAGGGGGATGGCGAGTTTTGTATCTCTGCTGGTTGATGCAACCCAGCATCCTGTTGACTTTCTTAGCTCCAGCATAGCACTGTTCACTCACATTGAGCTTTTTATCCACCAGGATGCTCCTTTTCCACAGAACTGTTCCCTGATCAGGTAGATCTCAGCCTATGCTGCACCCCTACGTTATGTTTGCCCAGGTGCAAGACCTTACATTTGTCCTTGTTGAACTTTTCAAGGTTCTTGTTAGTCCACTCTTCATGCCTATTCAGATCTTCCTGCAGGGTGGCTCTCGACTTTCCCACTCTGCTATGTGTCATTGGCAAACTTTGTCAGGGTACACTTGAGCCCACCACCCAGATTACTTATGTAGATATTAAATATGGAATCAAATGAATTTAGAAATTACATGACAAATGCCAAGACAGTAAAAAAAACACAGAGCAGCACGCAGAGAACTGTGAGGAAAAGGCACATTCTCCTTCATTATTTTATGGGCTGCACAAAGAGGACATAGTTTTACAACATGCCTGCTATGAATAGAGTTAATGTTTCAAAGTTCTCCACTCAACAGTTTTTACATGTAAGTATCTTTTATGCAGCTGCACTCATGGACAAGCACTCAAAGACAGCCATTGACTCTGAAAATCAGAATGAAAGCCCCAGAATCTGAAGACAAGAAGTGGAAATTAATTCTACTTTAAGGACATAAGCAAAACTCAAACATATGATGGCAATAATGGGAGAGCATCATTGAATATAACCCTATTCAAAAAAAAACAACCCTTATTTTAAAAAGCAAAAAAATTTCTATGTATGGTACAAAAATAAATACAGATTATGTTCCAATATGAGAAATAATGTCCTAGAAATAATTTCTGTAAGCTTCTAGTTTTATTTATATGGTGAGCAAGTGTTACCTTTCTCAAAAGCTGTCTAAATGTATGCAGAACTTCATCAGCTTCTTGAAAGAAAGTTTCCAGTGTCACAGATGACCAAGTCAACATGGTGAGTCCTTGCCTCAACACACCTTCCATCTAAGCATGAAAATATAATTTAATAGATTTAAAAAAAAAACCAACTCACAACAGAAAACAAAACGAGTGGTGTGCAAGGGAGGTTACAAGTTTCCAACAAAAAAAGGCCAAAGAAAATTATGCAATAGGAAAGAAGGGGAGGGTAGTGCATACTAAAGCCTCATGGCTTTTTGTTTCTCACACTACTGCCCAACTTTGTAGTTACACAAACTTACACAAACTCTGCAACCTTTTGGTGTGACTACTTACAACCAAAAAGGGGAGAGTTACTTAGAACAGTCACATACATACACTTGTCAATGTCTGGCAAAACAAAATGGCTTGTGGGACAGACATGCTGCATCTCCAATAAAACTGTACCTTAAGTGTAGCATATAACATCATAGTGCAGCATTCTACACCACCGAAGAGACTCAATTCACAAGGTTAATAATTATTTCCAAGCAAACTTCCATGTTAAAGGAGATTTGTGGAGATAAATAGACTGCAAAGACCATAATTTTTGTTCTACTGGTCTTCTATCTCATAGGCACTAAGATTATTAAATTGTAATACACATTATTTGATAACTGTATGAGGTATGCAAAGGGCAAATTTTTAGTCTTAAAGGTCTCAGTAAAATTCATTAAGTTCACAACATGCAGATCCATCTAAATATTTTAGAATTACAAATTATTATTAAGTTATTTTAACTTCTTATGAGGTATACTGAAGTGCGGGTAGCAATACCAACCTTATTCCTTTTTGGTGTGAGTAGATTTACAAAAATGTTTGGTGTTTTTTTACACAAATCTTCATAAGACTGGACAAGACCCTGTTGATTATTAGAAAGGGTAGTATCAAGCAGAATATTTCAAACATTTCTTTACTGAAGCAAACTATTTGTCAGACAATCAAATAATCAGAAAAAGACATTGAAAGCAGTACAATACTGTATTTGAAAACAAGTGTAGGATTTTACACAGCCATTACATACCTATGCATATCATTTCTGGAATGTAATGAATTTGTATCATGCTACAGAAGGAAGAATGAAAGCCACCTTTGTAAAACACTTTCTTAAGGCACAAAGCCAGAAAAAGTAAGATCTTTCTCTAGAACTAAAGACAGCTTGAACTTTAGTGAGCATAACTCGCAATACCCTCTTAAAATTGAGTATCATATGTTTTGTATGCTTAAATCAGGTGTGAACTCAGTTTTAAAGTATCCTCTTGCCTTATGCCATACGCACACACACACAGAGAAATCTTGTACTATACACCTCATCCCCAAGATATAGGCTCCTTGAAAGAACACAATAGCAGATGCTACAATAGGTATAACAAATGTAACTTCTCTTGCAGTTAACATGCAAAACTTTTCACATTTTTGTGGCCCACCATATCTTCCATACCAGACTAACTACAATCTCTCTTCTTAAAAACTCTCTAAAACTGGATTTTATTGATTTTCAGACAGTGAAAACTTTTTGTATAGTTTAAATTATTTCATTACCAAAGTATAGTTAATGCGCCATTGGGTATATGACACATATATTCTCATATTTAAGTCTTTACCAGCCCACACAGCACTTAGCAGAGGGTTTTCAAATGAGATCTTCTATGTCCACCTGTGCATTCCAAAAATTTATCTTGAACTACCTCTTACCCAATTTTAATCTTTAACTATAGAAAAAAATTCTATGATTAAACATATTTTCTTTTTAATTTTTTTAAACATCAATCACAGTACATTTCAAGTTTACCTCTAACTGCAACTTGTTTGACTTCAGTTTATTTTCTATTATTGCTATCTTGAGTGCTGGCTCTGGTACTTCCAGACCCAGCTTTACCATACATTTGGTCTCTCGCACAATCTCTAGAATTTGGGGATCAAAATTAACCAGGAGCTTCTCGGTTTTAGGATGACGCACAAATATCGTGGATTGTAAGGCTGTAAAGACATTCTAATATCAGTTTCTAAGACAAATAATTGTTTATGTTCTATAAATTAATATGAAATCCAGATTTCTAATATTACTATACAGTGATTAAGTATGTTACTTGTGAAGTAGCTTCATGTTGTTTTCAGTTAAAGAAAATATACAACTGACTTCCATCACATTAACTTTCTGCCTTTCTCTTCATAAACTAAACAAGCCTCAAATCCAGTCTTACTTGTCTCATAATTTTTCTCAGCCCAAGTTAAAAAATTATGAAAATAATTTTCTAAGGACCCGGAAACACAATGGTTGAGTATCAAACATTTCTAGGCATTAAGTAATATTTGTCCTTAGAGGGACTGGGCAATACAACTTTATTAATTATTATACTGGAAAAAAACCAGAAAGAATTATTAAATAGCAGGCACAGAGAATTTAAATACCAAAGTAATCCATGTCACTACTGTTAAATTTGTGTCACTACTGTTTTACAGTTATCTGTTGAACAGTGTACCAAATCCACATCAAAACCAATTTTCAAGGTCATAAGGCACTGAGACTGTATTACTGAGCCCGCTAATTGGATCATTATTAACTTGCACATTTTAAGGGTAAACGAGGCTTGAAAAAAGTATCTGATTTGATTTTTTGTTGACTTACTGTTCAACAACATTTTAAAGAAGCAAGTACATATTTAATTACTTACGATAATGTAATTGTGACATTTCCTTCATCCACGCGTTATGATAGACTACCTCAAACTCCACCAGTACATATGCAAGTTTGTTGTATGATTGAACAACTGCTTTACCTTCTGGACTTGCCAAGATATCTGAATGTTTCTATTAAAACACAGTACATTCAACTTAAAACTATATCCAAAACCACCCATACCACTTGGGTTTTTCTCAATTTAACTATTGTCTATACATAGCCTAAGTTAATACTATGAATTATACAGACAGAGTTCTTTAAAACTGTATCAATTATTTATGATTCAAATTTACAGGGCAGTAAAGTTGGCAAGAACTTGTAAGGAATAAATACTAAATATTTAACACCACTAAGAGCAATTACTTTAATATACTGTCATAAATACCTGCAATTCACAGTGAAATGGATACTCAATTCTACTCAAAGTTGAATAACTGAAAATTTATTGTAAAAATTTCAGTTTTTAATCAGTAATAATATTTATGCCTGTTTTCCTTGGAACAGATTTAGATGATCATTATTCACTTCTGAGGGAAACAAGAAAATGAGAACCTCTCTCACATGGAAGTTAACTTGGCAAGAGACCCTAGGTGCTTTGTAGGAGAATCATTCAAACATTTCAAGAATTCTTCAAGATTCTTTTCAACTGAAATAGTCTAGTCTGTTCTATTCCAACACTACATCTTGGGTCTACAACAAGGTTACTGCAGAGCAGTATATATATACAAAAAAACCCCGTTGCCTAGCATATAACAAGTGACATAATCATAACCAGAAACTTTACAATCACTTTACTAAAGTAAGACAGTTCACTCTTACACCTAATATGCTGGCACATCAACTTACATGGAAATAGCTGATTGGTTCATTTACCCTTCTGAATAGCTGTCTCACCCACAATATCTTTCCTGCAATGGGTGGCATGTTTCGAGCAAGAGGAGGGTCATCCTTCTGAACTTGGTAAAGCTACAGTAAGAACAATATCATTAACCACATGGATTAACAAAGATCTATTGAAATGCTAAACTGTTTTCTCTGGTACCACAGTTTCTCTCTCCTCCCAAACAGAATAAATTTGTGTGAGGTCACACAGCAGTACATGGAGAGAAAAATGTATTTCTTCCCTGACTTGGTACACTTCAAAGATGCACATATTTCACTGCTGGTACCTCTCCTGTCTTCATTATCTCATGCTGTTTCTCAGCCATCCTTACTTATGACAGAGTCCTGAGTACACCAAAAGGCATTGTGAACCCAGGGGCTGAGCAGCCAGTATTTAGGACCAAGTCTGACTCCGGACTTTGAAGTCATCTGCTGTGAAAGCAAGCTGTTTAAGGAAGTGGTGTTGGGAGAACTTTTGTGGTGTTTTCCTCCATTGCTTGGGACCTGGCTTCAGGAGAGGCCCAAGCTATATTGTTAATTGAGAGTTTTTTCCTGAATAGAAATATCAACACTGTTCTTCAGACATGCATATCTGACTACTAGCTAACATTTCAGGATTTGTACTTAATGATTCTTGTGGGTCCCCTCCAAATCAGGATAATTTAGCATTCTATGATATGCACTTTTCTACTAACTTCTAACAAAAATGCATGTAGATACTCCTGGATACACAACCCATGATTTTATCTGTGCCCAAGCTAGAAAAAATGTCCCCTGCTCAGTCAATGGCTACATTACAGTAAAACAAACACCCCCAAAAAACCAAAAACAAACAAAAAACCCCCTAAAATTGTAATGTACAAAATTTGTATTGACAAAATATTCAATCACCTTAGAACCAGCACTGCAGTAGGAACAACTTCTTATTAGAAATAACTTGCTTGGCAAAGATAGAAGGCAATACAGTAATATCTAATAATTAGTTAGAACTAGTCAGTAGAATCAAGACCTATTCTTTAACAGAAGAAAGGAGTATTTGTACCAACCCAATTTTGGGCATGGAGACTCAGGCTGTGACAACACAGAGTCTTTGATGACACAACTCTTCACTAACTAGCATGTTTTCTTAACCCTACACTGTCTCCTGTGCAGTCCCAACCAAAGAAATCCAAGTATCTTCATGGTGACCTTGAGAGGAACTGACCTTGATGAAACCCTCTCGGTAAATGTACCTATTTTTCTTTTGCCTGGGAAAATACAGCTAAGGGTGGGCTACATGATTTTTTTTATGCAGGCAATGCTGCTGAAAATCTGTTCATCTAATTAAACCACTAATTAGGGGTTCAGGGATTGTTATACACAGTGTGTAGGTAGGGAAAGGACTTTGTAAAGAGTGGTTCAGAGCAGCTTTGCTAGGCTATAATTGTAAGACACTGTTTGGAGGAATAATTTTGTAATAAGTGCAGAATTTATAGATATTGGCTCCTTGTGTAAACTTGTATCATTGATCTTACAAAATAAAACATCTCAAAAAGCCTTTTTCATCAGTCTGGTTTTCCAGATTCCCTTTATACTCATTGAAGAAAAATGGTCATTTGGAGGGAATTATTTAAATCTTCGGGACATGATATAAAATTGATCAGATTGACTCACTCTAGAGTAATTCTTTCTTTCTTGAGTAGAAAGGGAGTTTGGACATCTATTTCTGATTCAGATGTTTATTTTACGGACAAAGTAAAAGTTGACTGTCAAGTGATATGAGCAGTCCCCAGAAGTTAATTCTCGTTTATACTTCAGTTATGGTGCACTACAAAAATCACAAAAAATTAATTTATAATGAACATACATGCAATTTACCTATATTTAACATGTATTTTATGCTGCCACAACATTTGATAATAGCTACCTATAAATGGAAATTAACTGTAGAAACCTCATATAATAACAAAGTCCAAAAGGTACATGCAACCTATGTACACAGCCGATAAAGAACATTCTTCTTTGCATTTAATTGATGAAGGAATAACAGAAAAGATTTTGGTTTAAAAACTAAAATTGTGAGGACAAATTTGCCTTCAAGAGTAATTGTGCATATTGTATTGGCCACACATTAAGGCCTGTTTTCTGTAACAGGAAAATAGAAGCATGATAAATTGAGCATTGCAAGTAAATTAGTGAAATAGACAGAATAAATAAAAAATATTCATAATAAAATGCTTGCTCCTATTTAATATGATATTTACAACTTACTGACAGGAAATGAAATACCTTTTTAGTAGCTTCAAGTTCTGCTACATAGTGTTGAAGAATACAACCAATTATACGTGCTGTTTCTTCTTGAAGGCATGGCATATTCAGATTTTGAAACCTGTATTAAAAATTAGTACCCAAAATGACATTTATAATAATTTTTAAAATTTTTTCTGGGGTATATGAACATTACATAAAGTGAAATAAACAAAGAAATGCTTTTGAATGTGGAATACTTTTTTGCTTTGAGGAAGTTTTAGCAAGTTGAAAATTTCTACCCTGGCGGGTATTTAGGCTGTTGTTGCTTAGCCTTTTTTAGGCTTTTCCTTTAATATTCTGTTGTGTATTAATATAATCTAATGAAGTTAAGAAACAAAATATATTAATTCCCATAAGAAAGCTAAAATATGTATTTTATCATGATTATGTGGTTCAGAGTATCAGTAATGAAAAATTCTCAGTTAGGCCCTTTGTTCTAAAATTTGCTGTGTTGTTTAAATTGTGCTAATCAGTAATTTCAAGTTACTTTAAAATATTTTAAAACATAGTTGCCTATACCTTTGAAGTAACTGAAGTGAATGCTGTGAAGACACGATTTTCCGAAAACAGTTACGCATAAAAGTCTGTAGCTGTGCCTAAAGAACACACAATTCATTACGGTCTTTCTGGTCAGAGAATAGTACTTTTATGATATTTTCTTTACATAGTAGCATTTGAAATTGTTACTACTTAGAGCATAAAATAGCAGCCTTCACCAGTCTGTGCTTAATATAATTAATAAATAGCTAGTTTCAGTCAATCTCTAAACTGTCATACAATTCTATGAAATAAACAAATTAGTTGCAGCTTTGTTCTGTCCAAAATCTAAGCACATTTCTTCAGGCTAATAATTACTTCCATATAGAACATACTCTCAGGTCTCGTAATTTTTGTCATTCTGGCTGCAGAGTGACAATCATCTCCGAGGACTGTTTGATATATTTTACACCTTCCTTTGAAAGAAGAAGCAATGGAAAAACCCTCCCTCCAGACAAACACAGATTCCATGTTCTTTGGAAGAACAATGTAGCCTATTCACAATCCAAAGTCTCACTGACATTCAGTTCCATAGATTTGTCCCCAAGTTATAATAAGTTTTAGTATTACTTACCTCTAAACGTTCAACTTCTGACAAGAATTTTACAAAATCCGCATCAAATTCAGTTACTTGTGGATCAAGGGTGTCATATGGTTTCTTTTGAAAAATGTGGTAGACATTTTTGAATTTTACTGCCATAAGATCTATACCTTCGATTGCACACAGAGTCAGAGCATTAAATTTCTGTTCTATGGCTATCATCTGCATTATCTGAAATAAAGATATTATATTCATGCTCATAATGAATTATTTGTTATTTCCTCTATAAACTAAAACCTGAGTTAAATAAAATAAACAGCCACTCCTCTAGCTACTGCATTCACAAATGTCTTGTTTCTGAGTCAAGTATCTTCAATAAAGCATGGTTAATTCAGTTTTCAACATCACCACAACCCAACACAAAGTAAAATAACCTCTGTTTTTCTTAATGATAAAGAGGGGGGTTTTATGTTTTACTGCTAGATCAAATAAAATATGGAAAAGGAGTTAAACTATAGCATGTATATACTGATGATAAAAAGATATCTCAAAGTATAAAAAAAAACAACCCGACAGATTATTATGTATATTGAGTGATGAAGAAACACATCAAAGACTCACAGAAATCCTACCTTGTGATGATTATCATCTTATCCCTTGTCTGATCTTATTCTGTACCAAGAAGCACCTATTATCTTTTCCAAGAAAACCCTAAAAATGTTAGTTTAAAATCCCTTCACTGCATTACCAAGCTAAATGTTAAGACCACATCAAGCAGCAAAATCATCTGAAGAATTGTGTTTGGCAGTAAACATGAGTTTTTAATGTCATTTGAAAAAAGCAAAAGTGTGTTATTTTTCACATAATTTTAAACCTTCTAAAATAATGACCTAAGTCTAGATCAATTACTTTATTTCTCTCCACACTAAAAGAGATAAATTGACAAGCTGAGAAGGCAATTGTGAGGTAATAGCATAAAGCATTGGGATGAGTTACTCTGTGGAAGTGCCTACATTCTCTCAACAGAGAGTTACAAACTCCTTTACAGGATGATTAAGAGCATGTATGTTGGCAAGCGTATACTTTGTAAACTGTTCTTTGGAGAGACACTTCTTTATCATTAATAACGGTCACAATATACTCACTTTTTCTAGTCTCCTACAAAAAGCTTCAGATTTTCCAAAAATGTACATTTCTGATACTTCAAAGGATTTTTCTCCTAGATTTTTTGAAATCTCTTGCTTAGCTTCACAAAAGCATTTCTGATATTCTTTCAACAGATACATGCATTCCTAAAAAGTGAAGGAGTAAATACCACACTCATTATGCTATGCTTATGAGTGAGGGCCTAGGGTACTCAAACCTATTGACATTCCAAAGTCATTAGTTATCACTTAATCTGGTTTCGGTCAAGAGGCAACATCAACTTAAATACAGTGGTTTTCTTTCAGTATCTGTAGAAAATGTTTGCAACATATGAACGAACATACAATAATACAGTACAGTGAACCAGAGGGTGGTGGTGAATGGTGCTGCATCCAGCTGGCAGCCAGACACTAGTGGTGTCTCCCAGTGTTGGGCCCAGTCCTGTTTAACATCTTCATTGAAGACCTGGATGAGGGGATTGAGTCCACCATCAGCCAATTTGCAGATGTGGGTGCCAGTGTCAATCTGCTGGAGGGTAGGAGGGCTCTGCAGAGGCACCAGGACAAACTATATCCATGGGCTGAATCCAACAATTTGATGTTTAACAAGTCCGAGTGCCGTGTCCTGCACTTTGGCCACAACAACCCCCTGCAGCACTGCAGGCTGGGGACAGAGTGGCTGGACAGTGGCCAGGCAGAAAGGGACCTGGGCGTACTGAATGATGGCAGACTGAACACGAGCCAGCAGTGTGCTCACACGGCCAAGGAGGCCAATGGCATCCTGGCCTGGATCAGCATTAGTGCGACCAGCAGGACCAGGGAAGTGATTCTTCCCCCCTATTTTATGTCTTTTGGGGAAGATAGGAATTCAGTAACTGAGGTCTGGAAAAGGAGAAGGTGGAACTGAAGCTAACATTGGCAACCAGTAACTCCACACCTGCATGTATTTTGCCATAGCATATTGCATAGACTTAATTTATTCTTAATAGGTCAAGAGGAAGACTATCTTAGCACTGACCTTTCATGATTTGCCAAGGAAATCTTGTACAGGAAGGAACTACTGTAACAAAGTCAGGTTCTATTCAAATATCAGATTCCCCATGGTAGAGGAAGATGGTGCCATATCAGAGGTATCCCCTCTTCCATATTCCCTCTTCCTCAGGATGGAAAAATTTGGAATATTAATTCCTTGGTTGCACATATGGTAAAGATGCCAATTCCAAGGTCAGTGACAGACCACACTGATAAAGATGAGGCCATGGTAATTTCAACAATGCCCATAGGCTAAGAATTAGGAAAACATCCAAAGCATCATGAAATAAAAAGAGCCAAGAGGTGTCAAGCACTTGATACATGGGCTTCTTTATGACATCAACAGGTAATCAATATGTTTGACATGTAAATAATAAAACACCAAAATACAAACGTTGATTTTTCCAATGACTGTTGGTGTCTCCTGATCCCAGACTCCATTCAAGCCAGCATCTGTAATATATGCTTTACATGTTGTGACCATTTGATTTGTAACCTAGGGCAGAAAAATGAAAGAAGTAGGTCTCAGGCTTAACAGGAAATTTGTCCGTTTCACAAAATCTAACAAAATTCTCACATGCATGTATTAAAACTATCAATAGTCAGATTTAAATAAATTTCACCTGTGGAAATAATAGTGGCTAAATAATATATGCAATATGTACAACAAACACCCTATAAAAACCCTCAGAACACTCCCAGAAGTATATTTAAGTCCCAGGACATATTTGTAAGTCCTGTAAGTTCAGCAATACATATATATAAACACAGAATCTCATCAATCAAAATTCAAGAACAAAATGAATTTACTGAATTCCAGCTATTCTTCACTTACATTGTTATCTTGACACTTGGAAGTCTTATTTAAAGACTGCCCTCAAAGAATTTCATATCCTAGCACTTTGCCTTTACCTTGGTTTCCTGTTGCTATAAATAGGAGTAAATATTCTTCTACTTCTCAACCACAAAAACCTAAATTTAGTAATGATATAAAGAGAGAGAGGAGTATGTGCAGATATAGAAGACATATCGCAGAGGACAGGTACAGGTAGATAAATTTTTTGTCTATTAAAAAATATGAACAATTCAAAATTGTTCTCCTGACATGAGAGTATTGTAAAGCAGGTCTTAAGTATTCCTAACTGAAGAAAGACTGAAAACTGCCACACCAAAGGCGGCCTCAAATTTTGAGAAAATGACTGATGAAGTTGGAGATAGGACCTCCAGTGTCACCTCTGATCATCACTAAGTGGCAACAAAGAGTAAATGGAGACCTTAAACAATTGGATTAAAATACAGATTTTTTCCTTGCTATTTCTTGGCTAGCTTCATGTAACCAGTTTGTTATTAGCCTCTGCAGTGAAATACTCATTCCCTTACACCAGTAAATAACAGACACTAGCAAGAGTCAATATAAACACATGCAAAGACCCATTATATAACAGGCAATGTATACCTAATACGATATATGGAAAACAGCCACAGCCATGAACAGATGGAGATTCGAAAAAGCACATGCTTCTTAATACCCTAGTTCAAATTGAAGTGTAACAAAACTTTATGCTGAACCCTGGGGTGTAAGGAATCAAAAAATGTGTGTCTGTGTGATGAGGGTGTACTGTGGCTTTCCCTTGTATGTTTACTGCAGGTGTGTGTTTTACTTATGAAGGATTTCTTTGTTATAAAACCATTTTACAAACCATCTTTGCATGCAGTGAATATCTGGATTCTGCAAAAGACATTGGTATAAACACATAGCTAGTCTTAATTTCCTCTTTAAGGAGGGAAAGTTTATGAACTGCAATTCAATTAACTTTTCAAGTATGACTTGCTTTGGAAAACAGGAACCTTTTGTCTTTCACACTTTTTGAAGGAACAGCCTAGTCAGACTGATGGCCATCTGCCGTTAGGTCTTCAAGGCTGAGAATAAAAGAGCCTCTGCAGATTCTGTGATTTAGGAAACACCTAATCAGATTAATTTAGATCAGAAGTTTAGTCAAGAATATATTAAAAAATTAACAGTAATGAACCAAGAATAAACAAATTTCCTTTCAGAAAAGAAGTCTGTAATCCAAGTTTAATCCTCTTGTGATCAACAGTTCTCTTCCTTTCCCATGCAGAACCCTACTATTTACTATCATTTTTAAACAAACATTCTACTGATTTAAACAAAATTAATTTTTCTTCTGAAAAATCACAAACTTTTTATAATTATTATTTCGCTCAATATACTTACCTTTATAAGCAATGATGTAATTCTCTCAGAAGTATTGTAATACTTTGAAACACGGTGAATCATTTGTACAGCCTTTATCAAGTTTGGTATTCCCTGTGTCATTGATACCTCAAAGCAGAGTTTCATGAAAAAATTTACTTCCTGTTCTTATCAAAGATATTTCTATTTTATTGACAGCTTCTAGATTATATCTTTCCCTGAGTCACATGAATCAATCTTTAAAATGCCATGTCATCTTACCAAAAGTTTTCTTTTGGAAAAAGACTAACCATGCTCAATAATAGTTCGAACCTCAACTAACAAGAACAATAAAAATGTTTGATCATTGGCTAAGAAACCACATTAAAGATGTTACAAGATAAGAATAATTGAATTATGCTATTTTGATGAACAAGATTGAACAATGATTCAAAACATACAGGTTGCATTTTTTGGTGCAATAGGAAGTATTTTTCTGACAGCAATTTCCTGTGATGTTGTTTTCCTTCAGGTAAGGCTGCTAAATGTACTTTCATTGAGATAACAATCTATACATAAAATGTTTCATTCAGACACTTCACAAAACTCATGAAATAATTGTCACAATGTTAGTGTCATTAAAAATGCCTAATTCCTTCAACCATTATGTGACACATCTAAATCTTTCACATATTTTGTGAAATCTGTGTCAATGTTGTTAACAACATACTGTGGCATTACAGGTACTCGGTAGCTGAAACACTTCTAAAGTATTGAGGGGGGAGGAGGTAAAACATTATAATTCATTAACGTTATCACGGACATGTCAAAGTTGCAATTAAGAACATCAAGATAGTAATTTTGGCTGTCACCCTTCAATGGAGCCAAGCTCCTGTAATCAACTTTGAGTTGCAAACTCAAACAGTGAATAGATATGGCAGGCATTTGCATTTAGCAAGGGTGTGAAAGAAATGCTATATGATATAAAAACAACCATCTGTGTCCATGTTGTTCACCAGCAACACCACCCCTGAGATGGAATCAGGAGCCTCTGAGTCTATAGGTTTTCTTTTTCAATCCTTGACAAAAAATAAAACCCTGAATACTGGATTATGTAGAAATTTCTCTGATTCAAAGCCTCAAGTTAAATGTACAGTCTGAATTTTCATATATTAACCTATTTCGGCTACAAATGTCACTGTGTGATACTGCATACACTAAATGCCATATTTTATGCACACACCAAATATCATCATAAATCCGCATGTACTCTATTCCTTATTCTCTAATATATAAAACAGTTGTCCATACCAGATACTGAATTCAACTCTAGACAGAACAAAGGACTGTGTAAAACAGGATATATTTAGCTTGGGAATCAGTGGTTTTAAGCTGAATATAATCGAAAATCCTATCTAAATTTAACTTGATCTCCAGAACATGATTAAACAGACATTCATATTTATCCAAACTGTTTCAGACTAAACAAAGAACTCTAATTAACTATCCTGTATTAGTAAAACTATGAACCCTTCAATGGGTTTGCACACACTAATGTCTGTCTTTGTTTATGATACAAAATATTTTATCTTCCTAACACCTGTGAAGTAGCTCATCATTATGGCCTGGTACCTGGCACCCTCTAGTGATTCCTTGAAGAGCTGAAGATAAACAGCTTAGTGACACTGCTTATCATACTTGTCTCTTAAACTATTCCATGCAATATGAGCTCAATGTCATATATTATCAGAGTCCTTTTGCTTCCTCTCAGTTAAAACTTTGTAGTAGGATCCTAAGCTGCCAGAGATTCAAAAGAAATGCAGCACTTCCCGGCAGAGGGCAGGAGGCATAAAGGACCAAAACATGAAGGACTCGAAAACAAAGGAGAATGAGCATTATTTTTCTAGGATATTACTCCTTTCATCCTATTCTGCAAAAATCATTAGGAAAATATACCTTTTATAATAATACATAGTTATTATACCAAACAACTAATATCTTAAACTAGAACTGAATAGTGTACCTGGACAACCAGTTATCTAAATTCTGACTAGCTGACTAGAAGCAGATAATACTGTATTCTGTATTAAAACATTGTCCTACCCATTAAGGACCTTATTAAGTTTCATTATTTTCTATATAACTGAAATTTTGGTACTTTGGTTACAGTTATGTGATCATCAACACATATGGAATTTTCAGGGCAAGACATATTTGGAGATTTTGTATTATAAAATATGTACCTGGTTTAATTGCTTTTAAAGATAATACCAGCAGCAGGACTGGCTTATTAGGCAATCATATGTATTTATGCTTATTTACTAAATACATATTTCAAAATACTATATTTTATGAAATATATAATAAACTAATGCTTCAACATTTAGCTTGACCAGCTTTTAGAAAAAAAAGCAAAAAAAACCTAGAAATGTAAATTAGAAAAAATTACTTTTAAGTAAATATAAGGAAAGTAGGGAAGATTTATTTTGCTCTGGGATTTCTTTGTAAATACCTAAACTATGCATAAATGATGAAATGCATACTTACAACATCAGTGGAATAAAGTGGCTGACAAACCTTTTCAAGTGTGCTTAGGTATTTTACATTATCCTTTGATTCATTTGCTGCATCTGTGATTTTGCCATCTAATTCTTGCCATGACTAGTGGGAAAAGAGTACTGTGAAAACCTTCATACATAATTAACTATTTCTTTCACTTGCACTCATTTGTCAGAAGTAAACTTAAGTAAATGAATTTTTAAGAGACATTGTCAAAGCAGGCAATAAAAGTTAATTTATTGTATTTATTATACATATAATATATTTTAGGTTCAATTTTGGCTGTATCCTTGAAATGTCTAGGTCTTTGAATACATTCAGCACACAAGAACCATACCTAAATTTTCCTCTTTTAATTGTCCTGGCAGATCTCTCTTGGATGAAATAGAAAAAAACCCAAAACCATAACCTTTACAGTAAAAAACAGCATTAAAATAATATACCTTGAGTATTTTAGAGTGTGCAACTTTCAGAACACTAATAACAGCTTTACAGTCTTGTCCTTTGATCTGCTCGATAATAAAGTTCAATTTAGCAGATGTAAATTTCCAGTTCTCCAGTTCAGTCAGTGGACCTGAATCCTTAGCTTCTCTCCTTAGCTGCTTGCTCTCAATCAGAACCTGCAACCCATTTGAAAAAATATAAATGAATCAAACGTCTACTACAGCAAATAGACAAGTCATTATAGAGAAGAAACACTCTTGAGGAAACTCACTTAAAAAGGAGCAAGCTTGCAGTTATTGACACATGAAAACGGTTCCCATTTGGAAAAGCATTCTAAGTCTGAATTGCACTTAGTCATATTCTTAACTGAAATTAAGGCAATGAAAACGTGTTCAACTGCTGTCATACCCTGGGTGAATATCAGTATATATAGATATGTCTTTCTTTAATCAGAATCTATGGATTGAAATGCACCAAATGTAACTTCCTTTGTCCAGAACTTCGAGAACTAGTTTAATAAAAATATTAGACATCAATCATAAATGTACCCATTTTATGTTGATAAATGTGCAGTCAGCTCTTTTTACATGTCTTTTACATTTTTATTCTCGTGAGCTAAACACACTAAATATAGTATGCCTAGTAAGAAGAGTATCCCTGCCTACACAGATTCTGAATTTTGACAAAGGATTCTCTCTTTTTCATGGGAGTCTCAGACACTAGTTTCTTGGATAACTGAGACCTTACCATGCAAGTCTTACACAGGATAAAAAAGGCCCTGCTGGGCCTGATCAAAAGTCTTTCTAAGAGCAGTATTTCCCACCACGAGTGGCAGTAGAAACTTAATAGGTAATGTACAATTAGGTATGCTCTATATACATATGTGGTCTTCACCAGTGTTATTAATTTGGCAACCCTCTGTTCTCTTCTTACTATTTGTGTATTAAGTGTTTAGAAACACTTATTCTTGCTAGACTGTAAATTCCTAGACATAAGGACTATCTACTTAACTTCACTTGTGCATAGAAGGAGAGCACTTGTCTTAATTTGGGTGGAGATGCAGCTGAAGCCTTTGGCTAACTTCAGGCAAGTCTCACATATAATTTATAAATATTTATCCATATTCATGTGGAATTTTAGTGTTAAAACAACAACTTACATGTTCTATTTGTCTATACCATATCATAAGTACTTCCTCTAGCTGATGAACTGTGTCACAATTGTCAGCAGCTGCAGTTATTTTATCAAAGGTCTGGAGTTCAGAAAAATTAATGCCATCTATTTTTTTCAACTCAACCGTTCCTTCAATGCTTGCTGCAGCACCTGAGAAAAGGGCAATTACCAATTAAGACTAAAATAAATTTCCACCAGTGAAAGAAATTTAAATTTGAAAATATACATCTGCAGTCAGTGTTGTTTCAATATAATAGCACTTTACTGCATTCACATAAAGCAGAAAATTTTGATTTTAAATGCAGTGATATTCCCTAAAAGTAACATATCACTATTTTCTTAAGAAAACAATCTACCCATGTATATATTATGCAAGTAATTGATAATTTTATTTTTCCTTGAAGAATGTGAAAAGTTCCTTATCTATACACTAATGCCTTTAAATGGAAATCCTTAAGTAGAATTTCTCTAGTTTTTCCTAAATGCAATGCTTACCTCCTAAAAATGAAATGTATCTGTTAATTGTTTCCACAAAATTCTGCTTGTCTTTTGTATCCTCTTTTGACTGACCTAAAGTACCCCAATTACTTGTTGCAAGGACAGCAGGGAGAAAAACCTTTTCTATTACATCCTTAACACCAGGTAGGAGTCCATCAGTAGCATCCAAAACACCAAAGGAAATTTCCTGCAGTGTAAAACACTGATTGTTATCAAAGCAGTAACTTACACTAGAAACAGTATTATAAGTTCAGTGTATTTTTATAAAAGCACTCCAATATACCAAACAAAACTTTAATTTAAGGAGACAAAGTCATTACAAAAGACACCTACAGTGTGCCTATAACTTTTGATAAAAGAGATAAGTCAATAAGTATTTAATAGTTTTTAAAAGCTGTCAGGTTATGTTTTTGTTACTTCAGTTATTTCCCTATCACACAGAGTTTGGCGATTTTTAAACAGTAGAAAAATGTTCTCACTTAAAATGAGGTACTAATTCATGAAATGCAAGTAGCAAAATAATCGCTGAATTTTCATATCTGAAATTATATTAGAAGCAATTATCTGACTGAATATCTATTACTTTGAAACAGGTTAAACTTTTTCCTACTCTCCAAAACAAAACTTTACATGGTCTGACTATTTCTAACATTCCAGTCTTTTAAAATGTCCTTCAAATAGGCAAATATTAACATACATCATGTAACAAACTTCCTTTCCTTATCCCTTCACCATTTGGAATTAACTTGGAAGGAATCTGATGCAAAAGTAATATTTATGACCAATATTAAGACTCTTGATAAAGGCAGGTTTGTATCCTACTTCTATTAGTGTTTTTTCTCTTTCACCTTCTTAGCTCTCAAAAGGAATGGAATATTTTAATATGAAATAAAAAGCATGTAAACTAATAATGGCTTTTTTTTTTTTGTCTGAAGAATTTGAAATAACACTAATTGCAAGATACATATGTAAAACTACTTGTTATTAATTTACAGTCCCTTAAGCACTGTCCAAATACTAAGACGTGTAGCTATGAACAATAATGAAGCTCACACTTATATAATAATTTGTCTTGTAAAGCAGAAAATCTCATGCCACATAATTTACACAGGATAAATATGTATTTTGTATTTTATTTATCAAAGACACATAAACCAGAAAGGTACAGGTAAATTTTTTATCTCCTGGTATTTGCAATAAAGTCTTCGCAGTGTTTCCTTGTAGTTTAGGGATTTTGATCACAATGAAAACATACCTATCAGTTTTAACCTCTTCAAAAATATCAAGAGCATAAGAAATTAATTTACATGCTGATTTCTTTGACAATAATCCCATAAGACACTAAATTCACAAGTATTTGCTGAAGCAATACAGCTATTCATTGTTTACCTGAAATGGAGAGCAAAGCAGTTACCAAGTAACTTTAGTTACGTGACAACAGTGAAGAAAATAATGAAACAAAAAATAGCTGCTTTTAAAGCTTTTAGTTTTTAAAATATATGAGAGAGTACCTCATGTATAGTTTTTTCATTTATGGTCGTGTCATTCTTATAGCGAACAAAATATAAGCATAGTCCTACGATTTTGCCTGGTGTCTTCTCCACATAAAATTGCCGAATTTTACTTCCTTTTACAACACCTGGAATTACTCGACCACACTCTGAAAAGGAATTTCATAGGTATGACTCTTTTTAAAAGTGAGGGTATCATAAAATGCTTAAAATCAATATAAGGAAATGAAATTGTACATATAGGTAATTTATTTTCTTCTTTTGTAAGAGAACAAACACTAGCATAATTTGTAACTAATTAATCACACTATTAGAAATCTACATCAGACGTATAAGGTGCATCTTACAAACTTATTTTGCCACATTGTAACGCATTGAAAAGGGAATTCGCTCAGGCCCATCATTCTGGAACACTTTGCTGGTGACTGAGGTACTTTATTTTCATTTATCCTACCAAAAAAGATGTCAGGTCTAAGTGAGAAAATAGAGACTATGAGATGGCCTTGGGTCCACTGTGAATATATTCCTTTGCAATTTGATAGCTCAGTATAAATAAGTAATGGAACAATATGTGCAGTAATTAGAAAATCATTAGGGATTTCAGACATTAAATTCTAATTCTCTACCACGCATGTGAAAACTGAAAAAATTCAAATATATATAATAAATGCAAATTTAGAGACAGGTTTTATGAAAGTACTTCCTAATGAACTGGGGGCAAAACTCCCGTATGAAAAAGTTAAAACCAATTCAGTATTTCAGGAGAACTCCTTATAGCCTTTCTTCCAGGAATGGCTAAAATCGAGATTTCTTATTTTCCTAAAAAATTTGACTATTTGGCTTCCTATTTGACTTGAAGCAAGCATTTAAAATATGAATTTTCAGTCCTCAGAGCAAAAGGTTGCAAGTTTCTGAACAAGTAAAAGCAGACTTCTTCTGAGAAACCTCAAACAAAATGAACAATAGAAGGCACTATTACATCTGGCTGTATAAATATTGCTAAACATTTACCTACTCCTCGTGCATCTCCTTCTTGATAGAAAATTGTCAATGATTTGCTTCCTCCCTTGGCAAGAAAGGAATCAAAGGCATCAAACTGTTAAATCAAAGGGTGAATACTTGTTACTCAAAATATTTTTTGTGCCTTTTAAACATGCAAAAATAATTTGACCATGCTTCTGCTTAAAGTTTTGTTGGCATGCAATGTTTATCCTCAAATATTGTGAGAAGATAAAAACCAACATAATAGATACTTCAAATATTGCCTTAAGTACTGAGCCTGCACACACTGGTGGCACAGCTCCTGGCAACTGTGCATTAAACATTTATGGGTCTTGTCCAGTAACACAGAGACATCGGAGGACAGTCTGTCACTCACAGAGACCTCTAAGTATCACCTTGAAGAGCCTGGTCCTAAGAGCCTTGGAAACACACACAACACTTTTGCATGGCTTGACATACCCTGCTATTGCTACTTTACCCCTTAATGTAAAATATTAATTCATATAAGAAGAATAACATGATGTGTGAGCATTTTATTCTCAAGACATGAATGGGCCACATTGGCTCTGAAACCTTTTCATGATGACAAAGGTTTTGCTGACCTCTGGAAGGAGAGTGAGATCACCCCTGAGGGAGACCATGCAGCACCACAACTAGCTGGCTGTACCTGTCAATAAACTGGCCACCCTCAACCACTACAGGTCTCTAGATGTCCATTTTAATTCAGCTTTGTTATACAAGGTGCTGTAAGATAGTAAGAATGCAAAGCTTTGAAACAAATACTGTTTGTATTTGGATTGCCATTCTGAAGAACTTGCCTGAAATTGCAGCTAGGGTTTCCAAAGTCTGAATTTTCAAACTGCCCTATTTGTGTGCCCTGGTAAAACCAGGCTGTGTGATTTAACAGGTAGTGAGCAAAGCTATGAAAAGCACTAAAAAAAGGTCAGAAGATACTGAATGATCTGCTCAAAATCCAGCTCCTTTCACAGTCTCTGTAGTTATCTACAACGACGACTAACTCAACAAGACATGACTGGGGGTTCAAAGTGTCCAACTGAAGTGCTCAACTACAGTAGTGAGTCCTCCCGCTTCCTCCCCATCAGAAAAAAAGGTCAGAAGTTTAGCAATCAAGTATGTGTGGAGATGCATCACCTGTTCAGGGACAAAGGATACACTCCTAGATGTGGCATATTTCTTATGAGCATATTTTTTTCCCCAAAATAAACAAATATTAAAGCTGAATCAGAACAGCGATAGGAAAATGAGTGACACCCAGGAGGACAGAATTTAAAGCCACTCTTGTGAGAAGACAATACTTCATGAAAATAAAATAAATAAAAGCAAGCCAGCCCTAGAAGTGCATTTCATTTTGGTTAACAGGCACTAGTGAATAACAAGGTTAAAACAGAGAAAAAGATATTAAAAAAACCCACCCCCAATATAGTGAAAGAAAAAAATTGTTCAAGTGCTGAAAGCACAGTGACAAAAACCAGGAAAAAATTCACTACTACAAAAAGCACTCCAGCTTGTGAGGAAGCAGAGGACAAACGGTAACTTTTGGGCTTGTATGATTCTACACAGAAGGTAAGACATGAGCTGTCCCCACAGCTACTGATTCTGCAAAGAGCTTCTGTTTGAAGTCCTTGTGGTACTCATGCATCCACTGTGTGAATACATATTCAGGCAAACACTTTGAAGGGCAAAACCTAACTTACGGATATCAGAGACATATGTATGTGGGAATTTATTAAATGACAATTTGTTGAGGGACAATGTTGACACAGCCCCAACACCCTAAACTGTTTATAAATAAACTAAAACTGGGAGCAGGAAAATGTCCAATCACAAAATCTTTTCAGAGGTTCTTGGTGACAGCCAAAAAAACCCCAACCTAACCCAACCAAAAATAAACAAAGAGAAAAACCCAAACCAAAACCAAATACCAAAAAAAAACCCCTTAAGAACCCAAAATTTCTCAATTTCTCAAGTGTCTGGAACAGCAGAACAGCAGTTTCACATGAAATCAGAATGACTTAAAACAATATATCATTTAGCAAACAGAAAAAAGGGACAATACTTAGCACACCTCTATGTTGTGTAAGCAGAAAAAAAACCAAACGAGGCTAAGTACATTTTATGATAGAAAAATATCAATAAACAAATAAAACCCAAACAAATTTGGATTAAGACTACATTTGGCTTGTAACTGCACAACTGAATTTTAAGAATTTATTTGTTTGATCAAAGGAGGTATTATCTGAGTTTTAAATGCTAAGTCAAATCTCTCTAACAGACGAAAATAACATCAATCAGATGCAATGACAGTCAAATAACAACAATGCAATCAGAGAAGTGGAGTCACATCTTTTCACAGCAGCCGTACTGACTTTTGATTATCTACGAAAAGTACAATTTAACTGTTTGCTCCTGATTGTTTAATCACTTTGAAACATCATGAAAGACAACACTAAAGACACAAAAATAATGAAAGCTTCAGAAGCTCCACAGGTTTGGGATCTATGCACTCTACAAACCCACTTAACCCAATCTTTAAAACATCCAAACGTAAATAAAACACTCAAAACTGAAATGGTTTAGTGGGTCTTTCAGACATAATTACAGTATTTAAATGGTGCAGGACTAATCTTCCTTCTTATTACTAATAGCACCCTTAATTTTCAAGATGTTACCATGAAGTTACGCATTTTTGCAGAATCTTTGAAATTTCAGTGAGAACTTGCTTAACAAACAAAAATGATCATAACTAGAACATGATAATGTCAGTCTGAGATGGATGAAACTTGCTGGAACCGGTAGATGTGAAAAGAATTCCTTTGGTCAAAATGACAGCAGTATTTGTATTTTCCTTGAGTTAAGAAAGATGAAGGAGCCACAATCAAAAACCTTGAGGATATTTGCAAATCTGCCAGGAAACTTAGCTGAAACATTTAGTCAGATTTAGTCAATTCATCTTTTAGATTAATTGTGTGCCTTAGTAATCAAATTTTGTGGCAGAAACAATCAAAATTATGGATAACACTTCGTATCAAAAGGGTAATTTGCTGCATATTTTAACTAATAATTGAAATCAACAAGTGAGAACAGACTCACTGAAGGGACGTCCAATATGAGGTCTTCCACAGTTGGTAAGTCTAAGCCTACCCCGGCACTGAGAACTTCAAATATGTATTTATATGAAGCATTAACTTTCGCTCTTCGATCTTCTCTTGCTGCTTCATATTGAGCCTAAAATATTAAACAAGTCTTTCAAGCTAAAAATACACAAAGTAATCACAACAATGACCTGCTACTTAACTTGCAACTAATGCTGAAATCTACTGTCTTTTATTTATGACTACATAAAAGCCCTAATCTTTAAAAATACCTAAATTTTAAGTGGCTAACAGAATAACAAATTATAAAGTATTATTATAAGATGTGATGTCAAATCTTAGGATATGTCAAGGAAAAACAAACATTAAGAATAGTACAGCTAGATTTTAAGATTTTTATGTGACATTAACTGGTTTAATTGTTCATGATCAAAATCTAAATTTATTAAATTAATAAAGAAGGTAAAATATCCATTTAAAATAAAGTATCTAGGGTGGGTAAATATTTGCAGGAACTAAGCTGAGTACAGCTTTGCTTCAATGTAAATTACTCCGGTAATATCTCCTGCTTCCTACCTCTATTACTTTAAAATTTTTAAGTATTACAAATATGGAAAAAAAGTAATTTTCTGCCAGAAATAATTTAGTAAAAGAACTGAGTCCAAACAAAAATAAAATAAATAAATAAAAAATTTTAATAAAAAATAAATAAATGAACAAACTGAATTTAATAATCTGAGCAAAGAACCAGAAGCTTATAACCTTTCTTCCTCTGAAACTCTGCAGGCTCGGAACTCCACTGGGGCGGTAAAACTTAGACAAACTTTGACTTCCAAAAGAACGAGACTCTTGAGAAGAGGAAAGGCTCGCTAGTCGCTGAGCAGAGTGAGAAGTTCTGGCTATATCTTCTCCAGTGGCTGAACCTTTTTTAGTATTTTTTTGTACCCCCGCCATTGTAAAATCTGAAATTTGAAAAAAGAAGATTATGTTTATAACAATCCAGACAGTTCAAGTCTACCTTTTCCAGAAGACAGGAGCATCGCAAAACTGACTTTCCAGTGAATTAAATATAAATTTAATAGTCTCGTCAAGATATCTTACAGTTCTTAAAATGCCAGACATTTATATACATTTTTATGATAGATTACAAATGTCAAGATGAAGATCAAGACAATTTTTCATACATGTGTGTCTTGTGGAGTGAATGCCTTTCTATATAAGAAATTTGTTTTAAAATATGAATAATTTAAGTGCATATCTGATTACTGAGAAGTAGAAGTGGTTCCAAATACAAATGACCTCTTTAAATTTTAGTTTCTAAAATATATACACAAATTCAGCAACTGAGCTTACAAAAAGACTTGCATACACAGAAATTGCTATTCTACTCCCTGTACTGTTACAAAGAGGATGAAGATAACTATCAAGAATTCTTTAGTAGTCCGTATGAATCCTAAGGGCAGCCTACTGCTGCTGTAACTGCGTTCTATACTCTCTTAGACACTATTACCTTATTTGGGAAATAAAAAGTCAAAGGTGAAGCTGACATGAAAAGCAACACCTAAAAAGCAACACCTGGTAGTACATTACTAGCTCCTTATTTTTGCCCATGCAATAAGTGACAAATCGGCTGCTGTTCTATGGTCTTAGGCATGCAATCCTCTGCTACAGAAAGTGTTCATCTCTTTCTTGAAGTAAAAATACCATCAAACAACAAAACCCAAACTTTTTGGAAAGCCACCAAAAAAAAAAAAGTGAAATCTAAATTAATTGTATTTATTTATTTTTCTTCATGTTTCTATGCCTGGCCTGGTCATCTACAAGGTTAGCAGTGGTACTTTCCTCCTTGAGTATTCCATTCAGGTGGATTAGGGTTGGACATTGCCTTTTAACTTGTTTGTTTTTAGCTGATACGTTCCCCTAAAGCACAAGATGAGAGAGGTAGGGTTCTCACAAATTTCTTTAAACAACCCACAAAGACTATTATCCTGGCATCGTCCCTGGCTGTCCAAAATCTGTATTCAAGATACCTAGCGGCTCAGATAAGATTCTCGCACTTTTCAGAAACCTGTATGAGCTCCAGCTGTGCACCTCTCCCGGCTGGAATAACGAACATGCTTTTATGTTAAAAACTCCTTTCCTTCTCTCCAGGATGCCCCAAACCTTCTCTACAGGACCTGTTCATTCTAGGAAAGTAGGTCTGGCTACCAGCATGGCTCATCTTAAGAGGGCTGAAGGAGGATGAGGTGAGAGAGGCAAGGAGAAGTAGAGGATTCCCAAGCACTGAGCATTGGGAATACAGCCTTTTGGCTCTCTTCAGAAAAGCTGAGGTGCCTTAGCCTGCACTTTAGCTTTTACAGACATGCAGGCGAAGAGCCTGACCGACCTGGCCGGGCGGTGTCTCCTCACGGGGCGGGGAGCGGGGCGCGGCCCCCCGGCAGCGCAGAGCCCGCCGGCG